>JADDOH010024884.1:0-104616 GCA_016648135.1 Agrypnia vestita
CGTAAAAAATGGAATATATTCTTCATACATATTGTATGGGGAAACACATTTTGGGTCATAACTCTGTTTCTAGACGTCGGAGATGGAAAAGGGCGATAATCTGTGATCACTTGAAGAATTTTTTTTGCAATTTCGATTTTCAACATTGGTGACGTAATTTTATTTTTTAGGAAATTTTTTTATACAGTGTGATTTTTTATGATGGTAGTAATGTAAAATAGGGAAAATTCAAGTTTTTCATTATTTTCTAATTAAGATTTGTCGTAACGATTAAGGAAAAGCGTTTGAGTGTAAAATATTATACAGGATATTTTTTATGATGAAGTTGAGATTTTTTACGAAATTGTGGTTATGTTAGGTAAGGTTTGGTTAGGTTAGCTTAGTTTAGGTTAGTTTTGGTTTGGTTAAGTTAGGTTATTACACAGGGTGTTTTTTATGATGAAATTGCGCATTTTCAATAAAAAAGAGCTTTTGCATAGATGTGACGTAATGATTTAGGGAAGATGCTTGGTTGGGTAATATTATACAGAGTGTTTTTTATTATGAAATTGCGTGTTTCTTCGAATAAGCTTCGCAGAGGGGGTTAAATTATATTATTATTTTTATTTCATTCTGACGTCTCGACTTCGGAAAGGCGCTTGGTTAAGAAATATTATACAGGGTGTTTTTTATGCTGCGTTTATGAATTAGCTTCAGCATAGATGTGATGTCACGATTTTGAAAAGGCGCTTGGGTGGGAAATATTATACAGGATGTTTTTTAGTTTTTGACGTCATATTTTGGAGATTTTTAATAATTTTAGCGTGACGTCACGTTTAAGCCGTTTGGAAAAAACCAAAAACAAAAAAAAAAACGAAAAAACATCAAAAAACCAAACACTTTAATCAAAAAAACAAATTCATAATCATTTTTTATAATATTTTGTAAGATCAACCATCTTCTGTTTTTTTTGAAAAACTTCAATTCTCATTAAAATATAACATGTATAAAAATATTTTCTTCCATTCGAATTTCAATGTTTCGACTATGGTTTCACGGGGAGTTTTTTTTTCTTTTTCTGACATACACGATTGGTAGAAATTAACATTGCCTACATTTATACGTTTTTGGTGTTTTTCTATCTATTTTATTAGAAAAGTTATTAAAGATAATAATTATTTCCATTTTCCGGGGCCAGGTAGACATCTATTGACAATTTTTTGAACCTCGAGATATCGGTAAATTTTAGATGTTTAGTTTATTGGCTGTAACTTCTATACGCGTCATCCTATTTAAGTCAACGATATCTCGATTGATAGGGAAATAAGGTCTCTATCGATCATATTGAAAATAATTTTGGTACAATTACAATCTTCAGTATTACGTCCGCTTTCATCCGAGTTTTGTGGTTTCGACTGTAGTTTCGCGGGAAAATTTATAATTCCTATTCTTAAAATCACAATCTGTGGAATTTAACGTTGTCTATCTTTCGGCATTTTTATTTATTTTTTATCACTATTGTGAGAGAACTTATAAAATAAAATATAAAAAAATCGCTCAAAATTTCGCCGTTTTGGGCGTGGCTTCGCAATGAGGATGTAAAAAAAATTTATATTATATAAAATCTATGCAAGTTAACGTGATGTATCTTTCTGCATTTTTAGTTTTTTTCTATCTATTTTTTAAAAAAAGTTATTAAAGATAATCATTATTTCCATTTTCCGGGGCCAGGTAGACATCTATTGACAATTATTTGAACCTCGAGATATAGGTAAATTTTTGACGTTTACTTTATTGGCTGTAACTTCTAAACGCGTCATCCGATTTTAGTCATCGATATCTCGATTGATAGGGAAATAGTTCCTCTATCGATCATATTGAAAATAATTTTGGTACAATTACAATCTTCAGTATTACGTCCGCTTTCATCCGAGTATTGTGGTTTTTACTGTGGCTTCGCGGGAAAAATTATAATTATTATTTTTAAAATCACATTCTGTAGAATTTAACGTTATCTATTTTTCGGCATTTTTATTTATTTTTTATCACTATTGTGAGAAAACTTATAAAATAAAATATAAAAAAATCGCTCAAAATTTCGCCATTTTGGGCGTGGCTTCGCTATGAGGATGTAAAAAAAAAATATATTTTATAAAATCTGTACACGTTAACGTGATGTATCTTTCTGCGTTTTTAGTTTTTTTCTATCTATTTTTTTAGAAAAGTTATTAAAGATAATCATTATTTCCATTTTCCGGGGCCAGGTAGACATCTATTGACAATTATTTGAACCTCGAGATATAGGAAAATTTTTGACGTTTACTTTATTGGCTGTAACTTCTAAACGCGTCATCCGATTTTAGTCATCGATATCTCGATTGATAGGGAAATAGTTCCTCTATCGATCATATTGAAAATAATTTTGGTACAATTACAATCTTCAGTATTACGTCCGCTTTCATCCGAGTATTGTGGTTTTTACTGTGGCTTCGCGGGAAAAATTATAATTATTATTTTTAAAATCACATTCTGTAGAATTTAACGTTATCTATTTTTCGGCATTTTTATTTATTTTTTATCACTATTGTGAGAAAACTTATAAAATAAAATATAAAAAAATCGCTCAAAATTTCGCCATTTTGGGCGTGGCTTCGCTATGAGGATGTAAAAAAAAAATATATTTTATAAAATCTGTATACGTTAACGTGATGTATCTTTCTGCGTTTTTAGTTATTTTCTATCTATTTTTTTAGAAAAGTTATTAAAGATAATCATTATTTCAATTTTCCGGGGCCAGGTAGACATCTATTGACAATTATTTGAACCTCGAGATATCGGTAAATTTTTGACGTTTACTTTATTGGCTGTAACTTCTAAACGCGTCATCCGATTTTAATCATCGATATCTCGATCGATAGGGAAATAGTGTCTCTATCGATCATATTGAAAATAATTTTGGTACAATTACAATCTTCAGTATTACGTCCGCTTTTATCCGAGTATTGTGGTTTCGATTGTGGCTTCGCGGGAAAATTTTTAATTCTTATTCTTAAAACCACAATCTGTAGAATTTAACGTTATCTATCCTTAGGCATTTTTATTTATTTTTTATCACCATTTTAAGAAAAGTTATAAAATAAAAATAAAAAAATTTCCATCTTCATAAATATTTTAAAACTTTTCTTGAAATAATGATAAAAAATAAATAAAAATGCAGAAACATAGACAACATTAAATTAAACAGACTGTATTTTTTGGAATTGTAATTTAAATATTCCCCGCGAAGCCAGAGATAAAAGAGTAAAACGCGGATGAAAGCGGACGTAATTCTAAAGTCTGCCATTGTTAGAAAAAAAAATTTAGTAAGTTCGATAGGAGCACTATTTACCTATCGATCGAGATATCGACGACAAAAATTGGATGATGCGTTAAGAAGTTATGGCTTAAAAACATAAGGACAAAATTTACATAAGATGAAAACTTATAAAAAAAATCAACAGATGTCTAATATAGGCCGTTGTTAAATTGGATAAATATTTAATTCGTTTATAACGTTTCTAAAAATAAAGATACAAAAAAAATAAAAATGCAGAAAGGTAGATGATTTAAAATTCTAGAAATATTATTTTTTTAAATAAAGGTTATAAAAAAATTTAATAGGTGTCTAATTAGTACTGCAAAATTGAAAAAAATTTAGTGGACTATGTGTATATGTATGAGTCTTTTGGTTTTTCGTTTCTCGCGATAGCTCCGCGAAGCGGAGCCTGATCGCGTTCATACTAACAAGGTAGGCGCGCACAGCGCGCCCGCGTATTCTATCAAATTTTGACAAGGGTAGGTACTCCCGCGGCGGAGCCGCGGTCATTCATGGTATTTTGCCTGTTTTCCGAATGGTCTACGCGGGATCGCTAATAACTTTGCCAATTTTCGTCCAAATTTGAAAATTTTTGCGCGTTTGCAATTTCTCGGATGTTCCGAAACTTTTATAGGGTGTGCGATATTTTTCCCCCGTCGTCCCTGCTCACGCCGAGCGAAATGGCGAAAAATGGGAAAATTTTTAAAAAGGCGATTTTCATTTGCAATCGCGCGATATTTCTAGATGGAATTTCGTAAAAGTAAAAACTGCTAAAAATCGACCGTCGGCCCTTCTCGACTTCTACCGCTGGGATTTTTCGTAGCTTTCTCTTTAGGCCCGTAAAAAAATAAAAACACGTTTTTTTGCAGTTTTTCGCGGCGCGTTTCGTAACGGCGACTGTAGGCGCGGTGTAGTTGGGAAAATTGTTTCAATTGGGAGGTTCGATTGACCGATAGAGTGACTGTCTTTTTGACATTGATAATTTTTTTTTTACCACCGCCCCTGTTTTTGCTACTCGCTCGAAACCGAAATTTACCTTTTTTACGATAACTCTTTAGGGGAACGTCGTAAAGACGAGCTGTAAACGCGAGCGCGCAGCGCTCGCCCGAGCGCAACTTTTTCTCGACCAACGATCGCTTCGAAAGACGTGTCCAAGCGGTGGTAATTTTTTTTAGCTTGATTTGAAGACTACAGACGCGGTTTAAATTAAAATCTGAAATTGAGCATGCGGCTAAATCGAGAAATACATTGTTTAACTTTTTTAATTTTTTTTACCCTTACGACTGTTTTTGCTACTCGCTAAAAGCGAAATTTACCTTTTTTCTAATAACTCGGTCCGGGAACGTCGTAAAATTACGCGACAAACGCGAGCGCGTAGCTCTCGCCAGAGCGCGTCTTTTTCGTTACCAATGATCGCTTAGAAAGACATGTCCAAGCGGTGGTAATTTATTTAGCGCGTTTTGTAGACTGTGGACGCGGTTTGAATTAAAATCTGAAATGGAATATGAGGTTCGAACGAAAATATGACTGACCATCTTTTTCGATTTTTTTTATATATGCACAACTGTTTTTGCTACTCGCTTTGAGCGAAATTTACCTTTTTTTTAATAACTCGGTCCGGGAACGTCGTAAAGTCACGGGACAAACGCGAACGCATACCGCTCGCCCGAGCGCAACTTTTTTGTTACCAGCGATGCCTTCGAAAGACATGTCCAAGCCGTGGTAATTATTTTTAGCGGGTTTTGTAGACTGTAGACGCTGTTTCAATGAAAATCTCAAATTGATAATGTAGTTCGATCGAAAATATGAGTGACCATCTTTCTCGAATTTTTTTATATGTACACAACTGTTTTTGCTACTCGCTTAAAACCGAAATTGACTCTTTTTTTAATAACTCGGTCCGGGAACGTCGTAAAGACACGCGACAAACGCGAGCGCGTAACACTCGCCGAGCGCGACTTTTTTATTACCAGCTATGCATTTGAAAGACATGTCCAAGCGGTGGTAATTTTTACAAAACGTGTTTTTTGAGTTTTCAAATGTCATTTTTCGAAATTAGCGTCGCAGGGGGGATTATATGTTATGATTATTTAAAAAATATTATACAGGGTGTCTTTTTGTTTTCAATTTCACATTTTGGGGATTTTGAATAATTTAAGTGTGACGTCACGTTTTAGCTGTTTTGAAAATTATGTACAGAGTTGACACTTTGAAAAATTATCAAAGTATTTTTTTTTCAAAAACCAAAAACCAAAATTTTTTTTTTCAAAAACCAAAAAACCAAAAATTTTTTTTTTTCAAAAACCAAAAACCAAAAATGGTTTTTTATGGATATCTCAACGAAGCAAAGTTCGATTTCGAAAATTTAAAATGTCCCAGACGGGCGCAGCCCGTCCGCGCCTTTTCACGACAGACGCTGCGCGGCAAAGCCGCGCAGCGACTATCGTCACCCGACGCCCGCGCAGCGGGCGTTGATGACCGCGCAGCGGGCAAAGGCGACCGCGCAGCGGGAGCCGTCAGACTCAAACACATTTGCGCGGCTTTTGCGCGGCTTCGGCGCGCAGCGGCTTCCTCTTACACCCTTCGGTTTTCAAGTTAAGGTTCTCTCTCCCCACACTTTCAATCATAACTCGGACATTTGTCAACCAATTTCAATTTCGAAAATTATAATTAAACACACACTTCTTCTTCTTCTTCTCGCTCTTATAGTACAATCTGGCACGGCAGCTAGTCGGTATTTATTAAAATAATATTCACAGTTTTAAGCACGTGCATAACTCTAAGCAAGATGGCGGAACGCCATCACCATGCGCGCGCACTTCTGTGCCGATATGATCCATGCTCGCATGCACCTATACAACTTCAACTGACCAGTTCACAGACATCATGTTATACATGTTTGGTCATGTTGACCATATGAATGATTTGAAAACGGTAAGAAAGATAGGTATGAGAAAGAACCGTGGAAAACTTGGCAAGACCAATACTTATATATGTTAGATGCCTCAGAAAGAAATGAGTTTGCATTGGAAGATGTATGAATGTGGTGGTGTTGAAAGTTGTATGTTGGGACAGAGTAATACGCCGCTTCCTCCTCCCTGCTTCTCCTGCGGAGAAACAGCGTGATGGTATGTTAGTTAGTAAAAATAATTTACAATATCGGTTCTTCCTACCAGTCAGGATATATAATTAGTGTCGTTAGTGGTTAAATCTTATAATAATTCATGCTGTTACTACTCAGATCTTATAATAACTCATGTCGCTATTGGTTATATCTTATGTTTAGTCTTTAGTAAATTATTTAAATAGGACAACATTTTTTAAATTATTTAATCCAAATTTTATCCAGTAAGAGTTCATCTATATAATATTTTGTCGATTTAGAAAATAGTTCTTAATATAGCTCGCATTATATCTGATTTTTTTTTGGTCTTATTATTATTTATTATTTTTGGTCTACATTCGCATAGAGATAAATTTGTTGGAGCTTTGAGACTCGTCTCGAGAGCACCAAGTTTCTTCTATTTTAAGAGTACAACCATAAAGCTGAGTATGAAAATATAAATAAAATTGATGCAATATGGGGATTCCGTGTGCCTACACGTGTCTAGTTTCTTTAAAATAAAAAAAATATTTTCAATGTCAGTAAATATTAATAAGTTCAAAAAGAAGATAGAACAGATTTAAGTGATTAATCTAATTTGATGTTTTTACGAGATAATTTTAATAAAGTACAAAAGAATTTTTGAGTTAAATTAATAAATTAATAGTGGTAACAGTAAGGATTTTACGTGCTACCTGCCTGAAAATGAAAACAGATCTGCTTGTGTTTGGAGAGGAAAAGGTTATTAATCAAGTATCTACCATGTTCTGAAACTTCACAAATAAAATGTGATTTCATTTAGATTAAATAATATATTATGATTAAATAAACTGTGTTCTGAACCAAACGTTCTAACAGGTGTTCTCTTTGAAAACTTACTAGATTTAACATATTAAAGCTGAGTGGCATTAAAGTTAATACTTTTGACTAGCGAATTTACGGAGATATACGTTAAACACTTTTTCCTCGAATTTATTTTGAAATTTTTGTTTTGATGTTTATAAATCAATTTCTGCGGTCCTTCTTTTCAGGGTCAATCACTATTTTCAAAAGTTATAATAATAATTATAATAATTTTTGAGTGAATATTTAATCGATGTCGAACAATAAAATGTATTCATTTATTAGATTTAATTTCAAAAATATATTTATTTTTTCAATAAAATTTTAAAGATATTCAGTATTTTAATCAACATTACAGAATGCGCGGTGTTCGCAAATTAGTGAGAAAACTCTCAATAAATACATTTAGAAGATGGGAATTTGCGTTGGGTATTTCAGTACATATTTAATGTCAATTGAAATGTTTGCCCTCTTTCTTCAAAATGTATTTCCTTTCCCCGAGAAAACTTGTAACGTTGATTGACGCTTGTGCTTTGTTGCGCGCACTTAAGGAACGGCCCTCCGTCCTTCCATTGTTTAACGAAGATAAACATTAATTTGTTTGTAATTGCTCAAGTCTGAGGGTTCTTCGAAATGTTTCCATGATTCGATAAAGTCGGCCAAATTGTTTTTTCCGAAATAAGTTCTTAATTATAAAGATATTGTTATCTTCCGAAGATCTATTAATTTCAACAAGTGTGGATCTACTCGAAAAACATTGAACGAGAATTTTAATCATCGCGAGACGTTATCTTTGCGTCGAATTGGAGTTTGCTTAAATTTTATTGATTGTTTGTACTAAGTTTATATTGGAAATTCAATTTGAAATGAGACACTTCAAAATTTCACGACCTTTAAAGTTTTTAAGCTGAAAGGAAAGTCGAATTTAATGCGTCTTAAATTAAAATTTCTGATAATTATTCTCAACGCCGCGGCCGAAGTGAAACGCCTTGATGAAAGTTGTTCATTGTCACAAATTGTTCAATCAACATATATGTAAATTCTTGACAAAAATATAGATCTTGCGTCCGCTTGTCTAATGCTCCTCCAATTTTTTTGGCATCCCGAAGGTCTTAGGACGGTGATTGCAGGAGCGCCTGTTGCTTTTTTCCATGTGGTCAGTTCAACGACTGAGGGACCTCCATCTTTTCTTTTTGTTCTTCGACGTGGCTTACCACAACATGTTTTTAAAATAGTTTTCTCTTGCAAAATGCCCAAAAAATTAAAAATAATAATTGTCTTTTGTGATTGATTTCTTTGCACAAGGATATAAATCCTTCAGTTCTTTCGTACAATTGTCCGTACACAGGTTGAAAAGTCATTACGCATTAACATCAGTTGACATTATGCATCCTTGTTTGACACCTTTTGTAATATCAAACCATAACGTGAATGCCCCATTAATTCTTACACAAGCGCCACTTCCCTCATATAGAGAAGCAATTGCCTGAATGAGCCTACCCTTCACCCCATACTCGGACAAAACCTTCCACATCTTCCGTCTTATCACTCTGTCATACGCTTTTCGCAGATCCACTAATTCTTACTTTACCTAAACGATTTAGTAAGGACAGGGAGATAAAATGGATTGCTTGATTGCGTAGTGTCCAAATGTCTCTATTCTTCATAGAGTGCAGTTAATCAAAATCGTAAAAACAGGGCACCAAATACCTGATAGTTTGTAACTGTCATCTGTATCAAAATTGGGATGTTTGTATATTTTAATAGACTCCCTCACTAATCTGGGTATTCCGGGTGGTGTTATTCCTTAAAATAAATAAGCTTTTATAATTCTTGGAATTTTAGAATTTCAACGACACTGCGTGTTTTGTAAGGGTCGATTTCACTCGGGAATTGGCCAGATCAGCTAACTGTACGTATGTACATGTGACGTTGTGCGATTCAAACTTGGAAGAGTTATACTATCTGGGAAAATTGGCGGGAACGCACTGCCGCCCGTCACGGAAGGGCCGCCGCCGGGTGATATATCGGGCCCGTCACGCCAGGGTTGACGCAAGCCTCGTTCGCATGAGGGCGACGTCACGACCCCAAAAATCAACAATCTTGAAGGATTTGTATTTGTTGTATGGAATCGAAACATGGACCCTCAGAAGGAAATTTAAAAAAAATCTTTATGGAGTCAAAATATTTTATTTATTTATTTAGGTACATACACAGGGTTATTTGGAAAACATTAATAACCTCGCAGGACTATATTCCTGCGTTGATTATGAGTCGAAAATGTTCAAGCTATCATGACCTAATATCAATAGTTAAGGAGATATGCGACATCAAAGTTTGCATTTTTTTTCAATATTTCTGACTTATTTTTTGTGAAACATTGGACTATCATTACACTAACTTATATCGAATATGAAAAATTCATTCTCTTTAGTACAAGTCAAATAAAAAAATAAAAACCTCCGATTTACAATTGGAATTATTCAGGGTTTTTATCATTTTATTTAATTTGTATTGAAAATAATTAATTTTTCGTATTGATATGAGCTACTGTAATGATAATCCAACGATTTACAAAAAATAAGTCAGAAATATTGAAAAAAAAGCAAACTTTGATGTCACATATCTCCATAACTATTGATATTAGGTCGTGATAGCTTGAAAATTTTCGACTCATAATCAAGGCAGGAATATAGTCCTGCGAGGTTATTAATGTTTTCCAAATAACCCTGTATAATATAAACATACATATATATCATAAACCACCTAAATACAAAGACATGAACTAACTAAATTTCTTGAATAAAAAAATAAATTTCTTGAATAAAATAAAACTTAACAAATGCGTCTTAAATATTCGTAAAGGGAACATACTTCCGATGTATTCCAATCCCCTCGTCTAAAGATGGGTTTTGGTTCATTTCTGTACAATTTTATAGTTTATGATACATATCAAAATAATATTTATTACAAGTTTCATACTACGTTACATAATAATATGTAATATACATTTTGACTTTGTATTACTCTCCATAAAATAAGCTAAGTACTCGCAATAATAGAAGGAGTATTACACTTATCTACACTTATCAATTATGTCATCAAACACTTTTCGTAAATACTGCCGTACAAACGATTATTATTTAATCATTTTAATTGTTCGTATCTGTCTGATTCTTGAAGTGTGTTTTGTAACAACAATGCATTGAACCATTTTACCCCAAGGTATGTTGAGGGGGGCTGTGTCATGGTAGTTCTTAAAATTGGTACTTTTATTTGTCTTTTATCTATTGCTTAAATGTCTTTATTATCTATTGTTTAAACCGTCTTCGGGGTGTATATTTCATGTAGAAATATTTGTTAGTCTAGCATAAGGCGTATATTTTGTAACAGGTGGTATTTTAAATTCTTGAAATATATTTGGGTATGTTCGTAAGGTTATATACCCTGAAAAGAAAAAAATGACTCATAAAAACCAAGTTTTTATTATACTCCCTTTCTCATTCGTACTGTTTCCAATTTGATATTCTATCATCATATTTCTCTTGCTTCAAGTTCGTGTGGAAAATCTATTCCATGTATATTATTATCCTTAAAACTTTTAGAATGTTGAAAACGTAATAATTGACCCATGGCTCGAGACAGACTAGTTGAAACAGGTTTCGCGCCTTCTCCACGCGTCGAGCTCCTTTCTCATTTGTATGGTTTCCAATTTGAAAAAACCATTAAAATTTAGAAAAATCCAAAAGTATACTATAATTAAATATTTAAAAACTAAAATTTGTTACATCATTTTTATCATCGCCACGAGTCTGCCTGCAAAGTTTCAGCTTGATTGGATCACAAGAAAAGGGTTAAAAATCGGTCCAAAGTTTTTTCGGCAGACAAGTTAACGAGTTAAAAGAAAAAGAGTCAAAAGAAGCATGTATTGTTGCCGCATGCTGTATATTTATTTTTATTTCATTTACAGATTTTTTCAGAGCTACTGATAATTATACACAGCAATGGTATAATAGACAAAGACTAGCCAATTAAAAGAAACCCTAATTTCACAAGAATAAGTAGAACAGAAGAATAAGTTCTGTTGGTTAGATTAGCGTTTAAGAATTGAAATCATATTGGTATATGTTCTTAATTGAGCTCCAGTTGAATATTTCAAAATAACGTTGTTTTGTTGATTTATTGTAAGTGGGAACTTGTGAATACTCTGTGTAAATAATAAATAAATAAATAAAAAAAGGTGTATGTCTGTTAGATAGCAATTCAAGTCGTTGGTGTGTGCGCGCATCTATGAAAGGTAATATGTCACCTCACAAGTTTACCCACAACAGAGTTAGTAAACTTCTCAAAAATTTACGAAAGTCATGTTAAAGTTGTCAAGAACCCATTTATTTTTGTCGTAGTGTATTCTCCAACGAGCCAAGTGAAAAATGTGCGTTTGTTAAATAATTTGTGATGATATTTCATATTGATGATATTATCATTCGTCTGTCTCGAAGATTAGTTATCGTATGAACGCGATTTATTTTAATTCAATTTTTTGTGAAAATCTGCTTAATGCGTTCGAGGCGCTTTTTCTGAGTTTCGTAATACAGAAAATTGGCCATGCAAGTGCTAAATATTTCAAGGTCTGTGAGTTAAACAAATGTATATTTTAATGTAAAGGTCCGAAAATTGGGAAATGTCAAGTTTGTTGGTAAAATCGAATTTGTCGTAATAAGTTGCTAAAACTCTGTTGGAGTCTTATTAATGTTCGGGCTTTTACTAATTAATTATGGTAAATGCTGGCATTGGTAAAACTCTCAAAATCAAGCAATTAGCCAGGTCAAGGGGGCACTCGAGATATTAAAACACCGGTGAATATTAATAGGGATGATGGTCTTAAATTAAAAACCTCGTGGTATTCGGCGCTGCGAAATCAAATGAATCGATAAAACCGCACAGATAATTGCAGAATAAAGCAGATAGAATAGTGACATAATGTCACAAAAACACCTGTCTCCGTCACGGTATCACCAGACAATACATTGCTTTCGACACGATATTGCAAGCCAGTACTTAACCTAACGCAAATTAGGACACACCCTGATTTTGGTAAGGTTTATCAAGGTTTTACTTAAAACTTAGGTAAACATCAACACATACTCATCACATCAGCCATGATGATGGACCCTGCAATGGGATCCAAAACGTCAGCCAGAGAAGCAGAAATTGCAAAAAACTTGTCTGAGCTAAACCTTACCCATTCTAACCTAACCAATTCAATGTTCATTCGAGAGGTCATTGACAAAAAGAGTTAGAAATATATACTATTTAATAGTATATTACCCGTCGTATAACGTATTTTTCGATAATTATCGGAATTTAATCTACAACCAGAACAGAAACAGTAAAATCCTTTCATCTCATGAATAAAAATCTGAAAACAGATGACAGCATAATGTAATTTCGTACCGCTAAATATTTCTCTAAGTATAGCATCATACAACGGATTATTTATATTTAATATAAATTATCATAGTAGATCACTTTGAAAGTCTTGTAAATATTTGAACATTCAGAAATACATTTTCATACTCAATTTAGTAAAATTGTAAATTACAAATGACATACCTAATAGCCAAGAAAATTTTACAAAGAAGATGCTGAACAACTGCGTTTACATTATCACACATTACAATATGAATCAACTCACCGTTTCTGTTAATACAAATGATGCACGATCCGCAATTGTACTTAATTTGCTTAAGTTTTTAATTAACTCAAGCACAAATAAAAATTTTACTTTCACAACAAATACATTTTTTTTACGCTTCAACATGCCAGGAGGCCCAATTACAGAAACGAAATACATCACAAAACACCCAGGTTTGAGTAAATCACACAGATTAAATTGTGATCTCACCGGAAATCGAACCCGGAACCCTCGGTGTGAGATGCCAGTGTCATACCCACTGCGCTACGAGGGCACAGATTCTGAATTAGCTTAGCACTTGCAAATCAGGTTTCAAGTATATAAAAGGATCAAAAAAATACATCAGTCGAAAACTTTTGATACCCAAAACAAAATGGCTAATGGTTAGCTTATCCTATCTTTATTATATTTTGTTCTAAATAATATTTACAATTTATTTTATCATTCAGACATTACTTATTATATATTCATCATAAAAAATATTGTTAAAAAATTTGTCAATCTGGAACTCATACCTTAGTTTTATTTATTGGTTTGCGACAGTCTTCATTTTGTTCTAAATATTAATTATTATACAAAAAATTTTATCGTTGGAACATTTTTAATTATTTTTTATAAAAAGTATATTGTGTTAAAACTTGCTGATCTAGAACTCATTCCTAAGTTGTATTTATTAATTTGCAGTAGTCATTATTTTATTCTGAACATTATTTAAAATTAATTTTATCATTATGACATTATTTGTTATAATAATTTATTATATATAATTATAAAAAGTGTATTGTGTAAATATCTCATATTCAAAATGTTCATAAAATATTTATACTTTGTACTCTATTGTCAATCTAGGACTATCTATTGCTTTAATAGTAACCTGTTAACGGTCTGTTAAAAAAATGTTAAAAATTGTTAAAAAATAAAAAATATGTTGGACAGGGTCCACAAATCAAATCAAAAATTTAAATTAACATTTCCTCTATAAGAAAAATAAGTAAGTAGGGTATGTTCATTTTATGAAAGCCACTTGCATTAGTGTAAGTGGTACCCTCCGTAATACATAAATTATGTAGTGGTGTTAGTTTTTGCAAGGTACCAAGGTAGCCCATTGGCCCGCTCAGTATCACACCGACTTTCTTTTTTTCGTTTCTGTGTTTAATATTAAGGCGATCGTCTAGCAGAATGAGCAAATTTCACCATTTTTTCTCATATCTTCTTTTGCGTTTTTTATCACATTTTTGTAGGGAAATATCTCATTTAAAAATTTATTCATCAGGTTACATATATTTTAATTACGAGTATCTTATTAAAATGACACAAACTAAATTATATAATTGATTAATAAATTACCAAACCTTCGATGTTTTAAAAATAAAGAAAATTGCTCCACTTTGTGGGCCTTTTATGACTGAATGGTCTGTTGAGATGTCTTTTTTATTAAATAATATTAAAAAGTAAACGATTATCTTAAATTTATTAGAAATATAGTAAAATCTGTTAGTTTGTTTACTTACAATTTATATTTTAAAAATACGTTTTTTTTTAAATATTTTTTTGTTGGTTTTTTCAACTCTTTTTGCATAGTTGACAACTTTTTTACTTCAATAGTCAAAAGAATAGATATTATAATTTTATAATAAAAACAAAAACAAATCAAAATCTTTGTCGTTTTTTAAATTTAATTTCCTGATTAATCAAGACGCAACGTATTTATAACACAATACGCAGTCGCACACAACATAAGACGCAAAGTATTTATGACACAACACGCAGCCTTGATTAAATAGCAAATAACTCAAATCGGGAATATTTTTTTGATTTTTTTTTGTAATAATTTTAAAGTAATAATGTTTATTCCTTTAATTTATTAAAGAAAAATGTTGTAAACTATCTAAAAAGGATTGAAAAAAACAAACAAAAAATAAAAAATAATTTTAAAAAAAACAGTATTTTTTAAAACATAAATTTCGTGTAAACAAACTAACAGATTTTGCAAAAATTGTAATAAATTTAAGATAAACGTTTACTTTATAATATTATTGGATAAAAAAAATATCTCAACAGGCCATTCAGTCATAAAAGGCTCTCAAAATGGAGCAATTTTCTTTATTTTTAAAACATCGAAGGTTTGGTAATTTATTAATCAATTATATAATTTAATTTGTGACATTCAAGATTTTCGTATTTAAAATATACGTAACCTGATGAATAAATTTTAAAATGAGATATTTCCAAACAAAAATGTGATAAAAAACGTAAGAGAAGATATGAGAAAAAATTGTGAAATTTGCTCACTCTGCTAGACGATCGCCTTAATAACACCGTTTCTTTGTTTAATATTTTTTGTTAAAGGAAACGGTGATTATAAAACGTGAATATGTCTAAGTTAGGAATGGGGAAAAGGCTTTCAGACCAAGCAAAGGAGATAGTTTTAAATGTACATAAATTCCTAGAATAGAATAAATATGAAACCAAAATTCAGTAATAATTATTAACCATTAGCCGTGAACCTATGAAAAATCACGGAACATACAGACATTCGAAATTAGGATAGCTGACAATTCTTCATGTCGTTTTTTGAAGTAACCAAGGTTAAAAATAGATTCTTTGCAACCAAGGTTACATACACGTACAACACATACATCCGACGGCAATTGTACTGTTTATTATTTTATAAAGTGCACATATTTCTTAAATTATTTTCTCTTTATTTAATAACAATTTTGAAATCATTCTTGGTAATTTTAAAAACGGAATGAGCTCAGCTATTGGATTCTTGTTATGATAATTGCTAGATATTCTAAATTTGGAGATAAAAAAAATTAAATATACCTACCTAGTTTATTTTTTAATACGTGCACCTACGATTATTTCAAGTTAAGAAAATAAAACACTATTTATATTATTTATTGTTGCGTTTATCATTTACTAAAAATGTTGTTACGTGTTTTTGTAAACGCACTGTTACTCACACTAAATCAAGTGTCTTTCATAAAATTAACCGACTCTACTTTTCACTTCCGAACAAACTACAGTATCGGATATATTTCAGATACTTTTAATGTTTAATTCCAAGAAAAAATATTCAATCCATTCATTAGACATTGTTTTGATTATACGCATCAATTTATCGCTCCTACGTTATTTTGATAAATAATATTTAAATGTCAGAAAACAATGGAATATGGCCTGTATTATTGACTAATGTGAACGCGAGTGTACAAAAATCGATTGTGCTGGTTTTCAATTCGAAATCGCGGAAAAACATTTACAACAATCATGGAGCGTCGCGGCGGCAGAGTAACTTATTGGGAAAATTTAGACGCTTTATTCACGGTCATGCGGTTTCACCATTAACGTCCGAATAGACATTGTAAAGTATATCCAAATGGCACCGAGGAAACGGGCACATTTTCCGACTCAATAAACATAGACAGCGAAATTATAGTATTTAATTTTTACTAGTTTCCTCAAAATTATTTGCATTTTACTGAATCGTTTTAGTATTGCATCCCTTAAGCAGGATTTTGTTATTTAGACGGTATTTTTAGAGAGATTTTTAGGGTTCTTTATATTTAAGTGAGCCATTAATAAAAGTGTTCCTATTATTCGATTTATTTTACGGATTTTTTTTTTATTCTTCGAAACTAACCACTGAGCTGTTGTAACTCAATTGTTTATTTTATTTTAACTTCTGGCGGTTAATAGGTGGAAAAAACTACTCTAATAAATATCGACTGCGTTGATATCTAATTGGACTAACCACTATGACACATATTATGACAAAATCAATATGTAGTATAATTAATAAGTAATAGAACTATAGAACTTTTCTGAATACCATCTGGTTTGTTTAAGGTTGTTTAATGTCTAAGATCGCATGATCTAAAGATATACGGATCCAATGTTTACTAGACACATCTTCTAATATAACCCCATTATTAATTATGACAAAAAAAATTAAAATAACTTTAGTATATCATTGAAATATATTTTAAATTTATTATAATGGAAATAATAAACTTAACTCTTGATTAATAGATTAATGATCAACCTGTTTACAAATCAAATAACAAACAAATCAAATACAGAATGCATGAGACAGCTCATACAGGTTGTAAGCCCTAGGCCACCATATAAAAAGGCTTCTATACACGTTTTTCATATAAATAGCTCCGTCTCTATGAGACTTTTATAATTTATTTTAATTTACCAAGGAAAAGCTTTAGATAACAAATCGATTCTTAAACATAACATTATTAAATAATAAATAATATTAATTTTATTCAAATTCATGAAACTAATGTAATTTACCTACTCTTAAAATGATAAATCATGCACAAGATGAATCAAAATTATAATACGGAATAAATTCATATGTATGCTAGGATGGATTTTCCCCTTCGTATCTCAAACTCATTACAACCCAAAAAATAATCAAATAAATGTTTTAAATGAATCATGCAAATAAGAGATTATCTAATCAGTAACATAATCAGATTTTCCTGTAGGCATAAAAGTTTAATTACAAAATTAAATTCACCATAATTATCAGACAAGGAGTAAAAGTATTGAGTATTTAGTAGGGTCCATAATGTAAGAGGGCAGAGACGTGCTTCATTTGGTAGATTGCTTCTAGACTCTATAACAAAGCACAATAAAACAAAAATAGAAGCATAGAAAAATAGTGCATCGAGCAAATATACAATTTCATTATTCGTTCAAAATTGGAATATGGAATGGCAGTTTGGAGCCCACACCAAAAGAAATACATCTACATGGTTGAACAGATTCAAAAAAAATTCTTGAGCTACTTATACATGCGCAGAAAAGGAGAATATCCTACATTCTTTATTCCTACATCTAAATCCTACATTCATGAAACATGAAGTACTGCTAAGGGAATGCACACCGCAGTCTTGAGTCGTGCAGACAGTTGGGGGTCCAATCTGTTATGCAATTTTAAAAAAAAATAGAAATAAAGAAAAATATGTACATTAAAAGGTTTTAAAACGGCTGAATATACTTCAGTAAAAAAAAACTAACCCTTAGAAACCAAGTTTTTATTATACACTCCCTTTGTCATTTACTAGTTGAAACAGGTTTCGGGCTCGAGTCGGGCGACGCTACCTACGTAAGGGAGTAATAAAAAAAATCGAAAAATCCAAAAATTAAATGAAAATTTGTTAGCTCATTTTTATAATCACTACGAGTCTGCAAAGTTTCAGCTTGATTGGATCACGGAGAAAGGGTTAAAAATCAATCCAAAGTTTTTTCGGCAGACAAGCAGACGCTACGAGTTAAAAGAACGAGAGTGATAATAAAATTTACATATATCCAATTATGAAGTACTAATTTTATTTATATAATGCTGACTCTAGCGTGGTCGATCGCTGAGATGGTTTGGTTATGTGGAACGTATGAGTGTGGAGGGAACGGTAAAGACAATACATTAGGCGAATGTTGAAAGAAGGATTCAGAAGGGGCCCGCGAAAGACCAGACATGATCAGATATATGTGGGGTATAATAGCAAAGGCAGCAATATCCGATAAAAATTTGAATGCAGCTATCGAGGACTACAAATACATAATTTACTGAATTCGAGATTTTATAAGAAACATAGCCTATAAATTTATTGAAAACATGTTTTTGGATGGGACTGATTGATACATGAAATCTAGAATTCATTTTATATTAATAATCCTCGGTGACTGCATTCAAAACTTTTTTTATTTTTTGGATATTGCTGCCTTTGCTTTAATACCCCACATATATTGTTTTTTTTTTCTCTTTACAACATTAATTTGTTTTTAAATTATATAATATTGGACCAGATCATGTTTTATGTGTTATATGTAATCCCCCTAATACAAGACCATTCTTTTTTGTCAAACAGAATACTAAAGGACCATAGATAAATAGATTATTAATAAAATTATTATTAATAGCTATGAAATTGACGTTTTCTAATACTGGCTGGTTTGGAGCTCGATATCATGCATTTGACTTGTAATTCCAAATGTAATTAAGTAATTACTGTCACAATAAATTTGACATTCTTTTTTAAAAATTATTAATTCATTTTATTTCTGCCGTTTGTTTTTCTTTTAAATCGCTATGTATGCGGCCAGGGAAAAAATGCAAATTCGCGTTATTTTCGAATATGAGTTCCATCGTGGTTTTAATGCTGCATAGACGGCACGCAATATCAACTAGAGATTGGAATTTTAGTTCAGTCAACTGAACTTTCGTTCACCGGATCGTTCAGTCAAATAAACTGTTAACTTTTAATCGTTCATGTAAAGTGAGCAAGGAAAAAGCATTTGGCGACCAAAAAAAACCGGAAAAAATATATCCATATGTCGAAGAAAAATATCAACATTTTTTCTCAAACGCACCGTCTTAAAATTACAGGAGCTTTGAGCTTTCGCCAACTTTACTCGCTAAGCATTACACCCACTGAATTCAATTTTTTTTCAGAATTTGATTTTTTACAAGAGAAAAATTTCATCTCCAATGAGGCGGTGAAAAATGAATTCATCAATTCTAGTCTCCAGGATTTCCAAAGCAAAGTCATTAATGAACTTCCATGAAAATTGCAAAATTATAAATTCTTCAATTAATTAAATTTATACTTTTCATAAAAAAAATATTGATTGATTTTTTCTTTATAAAACGGCAATTTCGTATTATTAAAGTTTTATGTCTGTTATCAGTATATGGTAATAAATATTATAATAAAATATAAAATAAATATTTACATTTTTATGGAAAATTTACGTACCGCTCGTGTAGTTCGAAAATTAATTATAGAATATGTAAAACGTTAAAAATGTACTTTTTTTTGTTCATGCTGTATTAGAATAGTAAACTACTGAAAATTAAATACAAGAAAAATATTACTTTTTATTATTTAAACATTTAGGGCAGACATACTTTTTATTTCATGTAGAAGCTTCAGTGTACCATGTTATTAGATTATATTTAATATCATGGAAAATTTATGTTAAAGTTTTGGCGTGGGATAATAAAATACGATAAATAATAATATTATTTTAAACCACACCGTGTTGTTTAATATTTTTTCAATTTTATAATATTAATCCGAATTTGTAACAATACCTATACTGGAATATGCCTAAAAATTGTTTTAAATTTTTTTCTTCTAACATAGACCAGTTTATATTTACAATATTTTATTTAGTATTCTAATTATATGTATTTTATAAGTGTTCTAAGAACACAATTACGGGATTTTGAATTTTTGGAGATAAATTATTATTAATGAAAAAAATTTAAATATTTAATTCCCATGATATAGTATACCTACCTATATATAGGTATTTATTATTTCATAGGAATTACAATTTTTCAACCAAAAATGGCGACAGTGTAGTTTAATTATTTATTATTAGTAAATGTATAGATGGCTTATATAATGTACACGGTGTTCTGTATCAATCACATTATACATTTTACCAGACTCCAATCTCTCTTGTGTATGTTTCGGATTCCTTAGCTAGTTTTATCATTAGGAAAGATGTCACTGAGGTGATATGTATAATTTTACGGTTTATCATTTATATTATATACAACGTGTGTTCAAAAAGATCAAACCTTTGGTCAGCAGAGAAAGTTGAATCATACACACTGCACTTCGTCCATTTTCCTCCAAAGTGGTCCCCTTGGCAATGCACACACTTCTTCCAGCCGTCCCGCCATTTTCAATACACCTGTGGAATTTATCTTTTCGTTCTGTGTTTTGACGGAAATAAAAGTTCGATATTATTTGAACACCGGGTTATTTTAACTTTACAAATATATCTATAATACTTATATATAAACCTACAAATTTCTGATCAAATATATTTATATTTTTTGGAATTATTGCAAAGGTTTGTTACCCACAGTACGAATGAACTCAATTCACGTTTAAAATGTTTTATACTCAGTAAATTAATATTAAAAATCCATTATAGAAAATCTCAAATCAGAGTCGCAAATCAGTGTATGCCACTGCTGATGCGACTAATTTAATGTTTAAAAAGTTAATACATACCGTTTACAAAGCGTTTATATAGTGTGCGTTTTTTTTTTAACTAGAACAAATAAGCGTGTGACGGCGACCATCGGCTATTTGAACTTATTCTCTCAAGCCCAAATTATTTTACTTAAAATAATGATTAATGCATGTATAACTGTTTTTTTCTGATATTTTTTTCTCATATAAATGCTTACCTCTGGTCGTCGACCAGACAGAGGTAAGCATTTAAAAAAAGATTAATTATATCTTGATAAATAAAAAACATTTTATTTTTATTCAGATATATTTATTTCTTCACAATGTGAAAATGAAATTATAAGATTATGATAATTAAAATAGTTCTGTAGTAGAATAGTAGCCTCTCGGGTTCAAGTAACAGTACATTAAACTGTAAAAATAATTTTGATTCTGCAAAGATTCGAACCTAAAATCTTCCGATCCGTAGAAATGCGTATCAACGCGAGAAAACTAATTACGTCAGCACCCAAATGTATGGGACTATGACGTGGAAATGCCAGCAGTAAAAGCTACTACAGAGTGCGTGAAACGTTTTCCTTGGAAGTAAATAGAGTGCGCACGCTTATCAATGTCGGCTCATTATCGAGTTTTCACAGAATTTAAAGCGCAGAATACTTTATCAATCTCGAGAAAGATTTTCATTTGTAATTGCCAGTCTGGATAGCATCAACATCGCAGGTAAGAATCCTAAAAATTCAAAATGAATTCTCGTAGTTTTAGCAGAATTTATTTTTAAATTCTTCATAACCTTTCATTCCGCTAATTGAGCCCGCTACGTGGGCGCGTTTTGCATATTTCAATAAAGGTTACATGAAGGCTCAAGCGATAGCGATGTGTTGTTTCTTCATTTGTTATTCAGAAACTGTTCAGTGAAAATGTTCCTTAATTATTATCAGAAACTAAATATACTTTTTAAATTAAAAATTAAAACCCTTTACCGGTCTCAGACCCGTGTATCATACCAACTCTGCATTAAAAATGTTTCTCCGTACATATTTATTCCTTGTTTGTGTATAAAAAACTTACTTTCGTATTATTCTCTCTTTGTTTTATTCTTCTTCCTCTTTTAGCGAAGACGATAATACTGAAAGCAGCAGCTCGTATAAGCCAAACCGTGGATTTTCTTTAACATTGCTTTTAACGTCTTCCAGCCAGCTAGGGTCTTCGGGTCCAACTTATTTTCTGAGTGAGGGTTGAAAAGGACATAATCGTAGTCTTATCTTATACAAAAAAAAACAGTGTTATATAATACTTTTGTAGCAATTTTACTCCAAACTAAATTAGGGGGTTGATTAGGTTGGCAGTGCAGTGCAGTAGCGCGTAAGGTGTACCGGAATCTATGCCTGTCGCCTCCAAAAGTCAGAGCGTACAAAAATGTTACTAAATTTTATGCCGCGATATTTTTTAAATTTATTCCGAGAATCAGCAATTCCCGCGCGGTCTGGAAGCGTCTTCGTTCGGAGTTTTCCCACAAAAAGTGAGTCCGCGCGGCCGATCGATGATTGTCCGGAACAAATCCGTTAATTACGCGCGGCATTAGGTTGAATTCCTAATCAGCACACTTGTTTCCGCCGTCTGATTGCTTTTTGATTACAATAACTCGGCCGCGAACAAACCTGTCCGGCGGTCATTATTTTTCGTTTCCACAATCAAGGAAATACATTTTTGTTGGAAAACAAACTTGTAGGCTGGTTCGATTTGGGCTTTCAATATTTTAGTGAAGTTTTTTTTGCCATTTTAACCCTCAGACCCCTCATTCACGAGACCAACAAGCTACTACTTAAAATATTAAAAATGAAATATTGATATTTATGGTATAAATATAAATAAATGTCATTCGGTGAATTCATCAAGTACCGCCCGGTGAGACCATCGGCTTTATTCGATTTATTGAAAAATTTAATTATAAAATTTAAATTTCACTAATTATTTCTTTGTGTAAATGTTTTTTTAGTCAAATAAATCTACATGTTTCGAGAACAATGTTATCTTCCTTATCACGAATCACATACTAAAGTTGATAAATACAGATTAATATTCGATTAGGGAAGAAGAAGGAGGGAAGGGATGAGTGGATGATTTAATTAGGGTATTATAAGGGCACGAATTTGTGATGACGAGAGCATATTTTACTAGGATGATGTTTTATCTAATATTAAAATCAAGATTTTTACACCCCTTTTTCAAGTAATATCATAACGATTCTTAGTAATATACGTAGTTACTTAAATACTTGATTATTGTATCACCTTCAAGTAATTTAGAACATACTTTCATGAGTGAAATGGTTGAAAGTATGAGACAGTATCTAAGGTACTAAGTTGTGGAACTATCGAGTATTGAAATCAATACATTTCTAATTACGAGGTACGTACTTAACTTATTTAACAAAGTTTCTCTTCCATTTTGTCATAAATTTCCTCTAAATTAGTATATACAAATTGCTGTAAGGTTTAGAAGAAATAAAATAATAATTAAACTTTTTTTTAAATTAATTCTATTGTTTGTTTAAATCTACTTACATATTTATTAATTACACCTAAATGTTTCGGAAAAACCTTTCCATCGTTAAGAACTTTAGCCATAATATTTAAAAATATTTTTTTTAATAATTTAGAAATCCAAAACAAAAGACATCATTCAGTTTGATATTTTGACATAATAATAATAAAATATACTGACGATGAAAAAGTTTTTCCGAAACGTGTTGGTGTAATTAATAAACATATATGTAGATTAAAACAAATAATAATTTATTTTTTTTAAATGTCTATCTACAAAGTTGCTCAACCAATTGGAAAAAAAATTTTTTCTTCATGCCTTTCTTCCTAATCGCATCGGGGGCCTTGGACAATAATCTTCCACTGCTCTCTGTCCTGCGCTGTATCGGTCAATTTGGGCTACTGATATTTCCTTATTTCTGCTCAGTCTCTTAATTTCCCTATTTTACATTATAATCGAATCCATATTAAGATACAATTAATCATTTTATCAATGGTCGATGAAATTATTTTATATTTTACAACAAATGACAGGCACTTAAGATATATTATAGATGTCCCACAGAGACGAAATTATATATTTTTTATGCGAAAGTAGGTATGGAAGTATTATTAATATTATTAATAATTAAAGCATTAACTTTGTGGTTAGACATAGTAACAAAATGTTAGTAAACTTAGTAAAAACCACTACCAGATTTACGGTCTACCGGTTTCGAGATGTACGAAGAGACGGGTATGTCTCGAAACCGATGGACCGTAAACCTGGTAGTGGTTTTTACTAAGTTTACTATCATTCTGTTCGGTGTGAAAGTCTTTGAGTGTTCATAGGGTTTACCACCTATCATACGACCGGCTTAAGTGATCACTTTACTCAATGTAACGTTCACCATTCCACCCATGATAGAATACGACGTCTATCAAATTTTTGAATGTTTTATATATTTAAGTTTTACAACCCGTTTCATATGTATGCTGTAATTATCATTAGCGCGACCGGCATACAAAGCTTTTTCATTCCCCTCAATTAACCACAGATGTCACTAATGAGATATCTATTTTTGATTGGAATTTTTAAAAGCAATATCCTTTATATGTGTAATGAGATTCTTGCACTAGAATACGCCTGAAATATCATTTCAATTTTTTAAAACTTTTTTAGACCGGTTTTTTACATTCAGAAAAACCAGTACTGTGTTCTGAACGATTTGGACAAACACAAAATATTTTGATAGGCACTTAGAAAAATCCTTCCATAAATACCGACATTATTATTTTTTTTTTATTTAGATGATGAACATGGACCAAAAATATTGTGAGATTGTTTAAAATATATTTTCTTAAATATTTTACAAAAAAAGTAAGATTAAAACACTTTGTATAAGAGAATCATATTTTTTATTATTATACCGCTTAGACATAACAACTACAAATTAATGTAAAACCGGAAATCAAACAAGCAAAACGGTGAAATTTTTGACGGGTTGGTTAAAAACTTTTCAATACTACGGGAGGCGTATTCATCCGCTTGCGGATATATTTTTTAAAATCTTTTCTGTAAGAGATTTGTGTACAAATCTTTGAAAGCAAATAACTACTTAGCTATGTCTAATATAGTTTTTAATTCTTCTTCAAGGGTGACAGCCCGAATTGAAGCTACGCTTCCTCAATTTTCCGCCTCCATGGCACTTGTCTTCTGCTGCCCAATTCCAATTAATAAAATATTATATAATTAGCTGTAACCCGTCAAAAGTGACGGTACTTTTACATGTCAGTTCCTAAGGGATAAGTATTTGCTTATTTTATTTTAAAAAATTTCGTAAAAAAAAATCGTAAATTTTTTTTTAAAAAATTCTTAAATAATTAATATTATACATAAAGCAGACATCAAAATAAAATCAAAAATAAATGAGAGGAACAATTCCGGTACCGGGAATCGAACCCGAGCTCCCCGGGTGGGAGTCAGATACCACTGCACTTTTATTAAACTGTTACACTTGTACAGTTTTATTTCTTCATTTATTATCAATGCCCTAGTGGGTTTCTACATTTACAGTAAAAATACTAACATTACATTTTTTAAATAAACGAAAGCGGGAAAAAACCTTCTTAAATAAAAAATAAAAAGTTCAAATATATTTTTAAAAAAACTAACCCATAAAAACCATGTTTTTACAATACAACCTCTCTCATTTTCGTGTTTCGTGGCTACCAGATGCGTCGAAATATTTTCATACAACTAAGTAAGTTGTATGAAAAAACCATTAAAAATTTCTAATTATAAAATATCCAAAATTATACTATAATTATTAATTATTTTTAACGAAAATTTGATAGATCTTCTTGATCGACGCCACAAGTCTGCTTGCAAAGTTTCTACTCGATTGGATCACGGGAAAAGTATTTAAAATCAATCCAAAGTTTTTGTGTCAAAGAAACAAAACAGACAGACAACCCGAGTTAATATAAACAATAATTTAAGTTCAAGTTTTTTGTTTGTAACATTGTGGAAATTCATTTTTAATATTTTAAAAAAATGAGGGTAAACAACACTGTTTTATTCCACTATATTTATTTTGAATTGTTAGAACGTTTTCGGGATTTCTCCCATTGTCAATAACAACACGTTGACAACAAGTTGTAATTCAATTCAAAATAAATATAGTGGAATAAAACAGTGTTGTTTACCCTCATTTTTTTTAAAATAATTTAAGCACAAATCAAAAAAAAAATTTTAACAATTTTTGAACTATTAAAAATATGATAAAAAAAAATATAAACAAAAGAAAGTAGAAAACATATTTAAAAAGTTCACAAAGAGCATTAAAAAAGTGAAAACAAAAATTAACAAAAATATATATTGATCCAATAGAACGGTACCATTTCAAAGCAGAAAAAAAAATGAGTCCATATTCCAAGTTTTTCTTTAATTCAGGTATGCTTGAATGAAAAATTTCGACGAGTTTCGAAATCTTGTCGCCAAGACGGTACATCCGTGTTATTGGTTAGTTTTCTCTAAAAAGAAGAGATCATTTTTCATAAATGATTAAACAATTTAACTTAAACGCATGTCGCAAAGAATTTGGTAGCCCGGGATTCAAGCCCCATCTGCGGCCGTTTTAAATTTGTTTTATTTAGCCGTGAATTCTAACGAAATTACGGACGTTACACGAAGTTACGCAGATGGACGGACAGACGGACAGACAGACAACAAAATTATTATAATTGGGATAATATTGTGATGGTCGACATAGATATAGATTTAATGAATTTAGAAAATCCTAAAATAATAATATTCAAAAAAGCCAAGTATGGACATCAAAAATATATTTCTTCTATTTTGAATCGTTTAAAAGTAAAAGCCTGATATATTTCTTCTCAAGATTCTATGTATTACAAGAGGCTAACAAAATATTGAATATTCAGCTATTGTTTGCCAATCCTAATAGACTCGACCTTGTGAGTAGGTGCGAACGAGCCTTTATTATTTATGAATCGGAACAGCAAGTCTCGGATGTAGCGGGTGCTTAGCTATTATTTTAACGAAACGGACCAATCACAGGCGCGCTTTGCCTTCGACGGGTTGAGCCAGTGGCGACCATCCTGATGACTGAATCCGGCCAATGGCGGGCTCCGCCGGTGAAGTCATCGCGCATAGGATGAGTCACTGCATTAGCGTGGATTTCGGAGATATGGTGCAATCGTTACTATAAAAGGAGCGAACACGATATACTCAGCCCCTTCAGTTCGAGACCAGACCTGCCAGCGGAAGCGCTGCCCGAGAGACTACTGCCAGAGACTTCATTTGGAGAACAGCATTTGCGGACGGAGTTGCTGCCCGGACGTATGGAGGAATCTTCCATTCATCAGTACCAGAGAGGATCATACCACCACGGTGTAACAGCTAAGGAACACATTTATATTATCTATTACGGTTAATTATTTTCACTATCGAAATGTATTTATTTTGAGCATTATTTGAATATTTGAGTTCGGAATAATTATGTGTAATTAAATATCACGATTGCTTGTGTGATATTGGTTCAAATCGTACGAGAATTCCGTTCCAAACGGATGTATTTTTATGCAAAGCGAATTTCATACCGTTTATGCTAAAAATTGAATACACGGATTTCTATATGAATTACTTAGTAGCATTATAATAATTACTGTATTGCGTAGGTATTGCGCAATCATTACACTTGGTCTACAACTAATTCTTTATGAATCGAGTACCTCGGTATATTCGGCTTAACAAGTAGCTTCAGAACGACGAGTAAAGGACAGAATGGGGAGATCTAACTAAAGATTGGGGATATCTGGTTTGTGTTAGCCTAGCTGGCTGAGGGGTGGATGATTGCCGGCACTTGGGCGTGGAACCCGCACAAGCCCCTGCAGGGTCCCTTAAAGGCGGGGCCCTCCTTGTTGCTCGGGGTCGTCAATAAACCGACCACCTAACCTCATCTGGCGCAAACTACTTAAACCAACAAAAAGGTTCCCTTTGTCTTTGGAAGGATTTCCATGCTTGAATGCTGTAAAACCTTGATAGAAAACGTTAACTTCTATTCCGTCCTCTGTAAGAAAGACAGGGCCAGAATCAGTATAAAAATCATTCACTCATATGGAATAGCTGGGATATTATAAATATGTTACTAACACTCTAACATTTGACCAAAGTAAATGTTGCAAGATGCAGAATCGTGGGACGCCGCTCTGAAAAGGCATAATGAGATTGCACAATAATTTGTAACATCGCTGACTATGCCCGCAAAGGAGGCTAATGTCGTCATCAATTCGTACCAAAAGAGTACATGATTCTTCAAACACCGGCCTAAAAGAAAGGCGCCTCAAGACAACACCCATCATCAGAAACTCGTACCAAAAGAGTACGTACATCTCAATTATAAGCCTAAAAGAGAGGCGTCACAGGATCACATCTCGTAAAGAAGAGATAGAGTCTCGGGATGCAGTAAGTTCCGGAGGAACAAGGGGGGCCATTTAGTCACTTAGGAAGTTGGTCACCGGGTTTAGGCGGGCGCGGAGCCTTAACTCCCCTCGGCAGAGATGCTGAGGGTTTAAAAAACCAAAATTTAGCATTCAAAGAAACTATTATTTCATATAAACTCACGGGCTGTTGTAGAATCCTTTCGAACAAACCATCCCCGAGACCTTATCTACTTATTTATAAAGAAGTTTCGCTTCAAAAATGTCGTATTTCGTAAATAGCAAATATATGTATTATTTTCTCACGGAATTAATATGAACAGGTTCATGCACGTCTAAGACGAAACCATTCAAGGTAAGAATTTGCTAATACAAAGTGTTTATAATTATTAATTTCAATGTTATTTAATATGTGTGAATTTTTCCCTTTGCACCGTTCGAACAATTCTACTGGTTTGTCTCCAAACGGAAATGTTTTATTTCTAATACACGAATTCTTCTGGTGAACGTATTTTATTGTAACATAAATGTATAGATTATTAGGTTTGTTAGATGTTTTTATTACGTAATATTATGCAATTGTTTCCACACTGCTCCTATAAAAGAATTTGAAGTTATTACGATACACAACGGGGTCCTTCATCCATTAGACGAATCATGTGCCAATTCAACGACGTATTACGAATAGTATATATTGTATTTATCGAGATTTAGTCGCATTTATTATTTCTAGTGAGGTTTTTAGTATTGGTTCCAGGCGCCATTATGAGGCGGAAATAGTTCATATTCATAGCCCGACTGCAATAGGTATTTTTGTCGCGTAAGAGGTAGCACTTTTAGGAATATAACTGTGTTTTATGTTTCGTCCCTGACGGACAGGATGGTATAGCTGTGGCTATTTAGGTAATATACTTAGTAAATGCAAAGGGCATTATTATCAATTTCGTCTGCGAACCCAAGATGTTAGTTAACATTTTTAATTAATATTGCATTCAAAAGCGCAATTTTCACAGATTAATTATTTCCAGTTAATAATATATATTTTAGTTCAATGTATAGTTAGCACAGGCAGAGTATTAATATTGTATAGAATACATTATTTTATATTTCATAGAAGAGAATATTTTATTCCGCGATCCTTTTATAGTTACAGCGTATCTGTCGACCTCAGCCGTTGCCACCCGCGCCATACAACTATTTTCGCTAACATCATACAGCAAATGACTTTATTCATTGCAATGAAATTTATATTATTTAATATTATTTACCACGACGTATTTTTGACGGGTCACCCCACTTGGATCCATCACATTGTTAGCCGCGGCCAGGAGTTGGCAAATTAATTGAACATAATAGCTAAAATTAAATTTCAACTCGCGACGAGTAAGCATCGACATTTTAAATAAATTATTAATACAGAATTCATCTTTAATACGTTAGGAGGATCCACTATCTATCTAACGGGGTCATCACAATATTATACATATACCTAAGTGGTGAAAACAAAGAATTTTTGTATTGATTATATTAATAATGTCACCACAAAATCATTTTGATCTTTTTGAAAAAAAAAATTCTTCACATTGCCTCCATAACGAATCGATGACCTTCCAATCGATCTCAGTGGTTTCAATCGAATATTCTTTATAGAATTTTTAAATTCTACATCCATTGCGGTGATAGCGAATTTATTTTACACAAGTTATCACATAACAGCGTAGTTATATCAAATAATGCAAATGAGATTTATAAATAACATATATAGAACTTTCCAAATTTTATAGATGTGTGGTTAATCATGGGTGGAATCGGTGGACGTTACATTGTAAAGTAATCCTTGAAATAGGTCATAAGCTTTGTATACGCCCAATAAAGACTTCTATCATTATTTTCCATATGAATAGATTGTCTCTATGAGACATCTATAATTTAGTTTAATTATATAATTACCAGATTAACACGTACACTAATGCAACTGTATAACAAATCATTACGGTTATAAAATAAAATATTATTATCTAACGTTTTCATTTTGGAGAAGGGTTTCGTCCTTATCCGTTATTTTTTTATAACATAACAAAAATTTATTCCAACCATTTCGAAAATCATATTATAAATATTACAATCAATTATGGATACAAACAAGCACCCAATGTATGTAAATGAGAAACCATTTCTTCTGTTTAAATTAAGGGGTATTGTCATTGTAATACTGTATTACATATTGCAGAATAGTGTCACACACAAAACTATCAATCTGCGTGTAATATTCTTCCGTTGGTCTAGAAAGAATTTTTTTATCGGGAAGTCTGGGATCTGAAAGTCCGGAATGTTCTTCAAGGTTTATTTGTTCCATACAAAATATTACAATAAGGTAACAAGGTACAATTGACGATTCTACTTAGCTCTCCAAGTCCATGCTTTCATGCTGTGCAATCTCCCATCTCTTTCACACGCTCAGACAGACGTTTATCCAGATGCATTACATACAGGATTACTATTATTAATATACATAATACAGGTCACTCAAAAACATGAAACTTTAGTCTTACTGCTGTTTGTTTTCCCAAATGGGTTTTCAATTGTGATTTGAATCCTGAATAATTCTCTTTTAATTTTATATCAAATGGAAGGGCATTAAAAAGTGTATCTGAATCCCTATCCTCTTCCGCAGAATAGATCGCTTAATAAAGTCACTATAAACTGTCTCACGCCAGAATGAAATATATAAAGCGCCTTTCAAATATTTCCGAAATAAAAAAGCCTATAAAACTTCACCTGGCAAAAGTTTGGCGACTCGCTCGTACCTGAAAAAGCTGAACTACCGCATATCAGCGCCATCCCACAAGGAATAGCTTTCAAAGTTTGATGGATTACCTTTGATATATTTTTCTTGATACTGTTTTGTTTTTCTTTGATCTTGATTTAGTTTCCTTTTGTTTCAGATTCCCTTTTCCCGCGCTTTGCAGAGCCAATCCCGAACGTCACCGTCTCCGTGGGGCGGGACGCCTTATTGGCTTGCGTCGTTGACAATTTGAGAAATTTCAAGGTACCTTTTACGCTCACACGTAGGGCTTAAGTAATAACTTTATAATGCTTCGACGTTATACCCGGAGCGAAGATGTGCTAAAATAAATTTATACCATTTTTCCGTATCTTTTCCTAACCGAAAGTAGATATTTAACTTTCCTTAGAGGTGATACCAGAATTTATTCGAAAAGTTAATCAATTTAATTCATTTTTTCCTTCTTCAAACGAGAATCCCACCTATTTATAAAATAAAATAAGAATATATATTATGACGTTGATAATTTCTAAAAATAGTTTAATTAAACGTCTTTAAAAATTTTCTGCTGGTTATTACTGAAGTAATCAAAGGTAAAATAATTAAATTAAAATGGACAAACAAAAATGATTAATATAAGAACAATCACTATATGGAAAAATTGTTTGAATTGCATATTTATATTTTAATTTGATTTCCTTAATTTCTCGTACATTTTATGTCTTTTTTTAATTATGGTATAATTATTTTGGGTTATTTTATTTACTGGCAGACTATTGAAGTAGGTACTTAATGTGTTGTACCCCAACCTACTATTCCGTATTGCAATATAAAAGCATAGTATGTTATTCTAAGTGTTTCTGCTATCAAAATGTTGCATAATCTTATAAATATATAAATCAATTTTCGAATTTAATTCACAGTAGTATTTATGAGCTCCTTCCATTTCATTTATTGGTTTGTTATAATTCTCAAGTACTTAATAAATTTTGTCATATTAAGTTTGTTGTAGTTTGGAAATGCACAGTTTTATACATACACTCGTATAGGACTATGTATTTTTAAAATAATTTCATTTGGGTTTTGTGACAGATATAAAGCAAATGGGATGATCACAGTTTTCTCAGGATTTAAAGACAAAAAGTTACGGTCAAACCACTTTTTATTATATTTATATCATGATTTTTTGTCTTTTTTTAATTGTATTTTCCCATGAATCATCAGTTATTATCATATTTAGATAAATAATGAATAGCAGCGGTCCCAGTACTGTTCCTTGTGGTATACCATATGTGAAAATTTTCAGATCAATGAGCACCTTATTTATGATTACATATTGTCTTCTTTCGGATATGTAATATTCAATTCATGAAGTTACATTTACACATACACCTATTTGAGTAAGTTTGTTCCGGAGAATGTTATGCGATTATTCCTTCATTCCATCGTTTCTTCTTCAGGGTAAACTAAAAAATTAACATTACAAAATATCGGCAATCATATTTTTTGGCAACTTGTTCTTGTGTGTAACTGTCGTATGATATTATTTTCTTATCTTCAAAATTATTTTATTATCTGTTTTGAGTGCTTTTTTAAAATTATTTCTATTTTTCTATATGAATGTCATTTTAATATAAGTTATTTTCGATGAATAACCAATGAATATACCAATGAATAGCCAAAGTAATGGCCAATTAAAATACTATGAAGATAAAATTATATTTTCTTCATATGAATATTATGAGTAAAACCGTTGTGGTAATACATTAAAATAAAATTTATTTAATTGATAATGCACTTCACAATGTGTGTTTTACATACATTCATATATTAAAATCCAATTTTTTTAAATTATGTGTAGCAAAAACTAATAATTAACTGTTCAGATTTAATTTGTATTGGTCGATTGGTTCTGATACGTTGAAATTGTTTCAAACTTAATTGCAAAAAAATGAGATATATTTTTTCAGTTTATTCAAAGCAGTAATTTTTTCTATTTAACAAAGTATCAACGATATTTTCTTTGCTTTTAAAAGGTCGATTTTTTACTCATGGCCACTATACAGTTGTTGGTTGCTAGAAAGTATTTTTTTATTATTACTACTTACGATCCGTATTCACTGAATTTCATTTTTGGCACCTAACACATTTTAACCTTCGGATACCGGAAGATTGAAAATAAGATTAGGGCCGGAGTGGGGTAACAAAGTGACCCCAGTTTTAATGAAGTATAATGGTTTGAAAATGTTCCATAATATTTTTATTTACATTTCTTATACAATGCGATCAAGGCTCTTCTAAATTTTAACGTCAATTTATAAGAAACCGTAGTATTTCGACAAGTGTCTGACTGACAGAAGCCGTGCAAGCAGGATCAAGTAAGCGTACAGTAGCCAACAAACATCTTGAAATTCTTCGGCATAGTGGGGGGAAGTTTGCGCATCTACCATTCCACCAACGAGACCCAAATTTTGTCTTCTGCGCATTCCCCCACTACGCCAAAAAATTTCATGAAGTTTGCCGTTAACTGTATTATATAGAATATTGACAACTGTCTATAGAAAAACATCTTTTTTTCTACTTTTGACTGTCTTTTTATACATTGTTATTTTCTTTTCTTTGGTTGTTGTATTGTTTGAGATGTATATGAGAATTACAAAGAATACAAGATTAAAATCAGTAAGTAGTTTTAAAATATACTTTTTGGGGTTAAGCTGTAATCCCATTCCGGAACGGGAATGTTATAATAAAAATATTAATGTTCTTTGTACAAAATCGCTAATCCCTGAAAGTTCTTCACCGAATACTTTGAAATTTTGGCACAACGTTGCATTCAAATACGAGGGTGTTTTTGTATACCTACTTTGTTTTTATATACCTACTATTTATTTATATAAATAAAAATGTAAATGTTCGATTGTCCAAAATCTTAAATCGTCTAAGGTTCTTCAACTATTGTTTTGAAATTTGGACACAACACAACGTTTCATTCGATTTCGCACAAATTATTTGGAAAAAAAAATGCACCGGTACCTACTTTTATATTGGTATGAGGCAAAACAAAAAACAGCTGTAAAACAGCGCCATCTGTTGGACGTAAAAGCAACACACACTATCTATACCTATAAAACTCAATGTCTGTCTGTCTGTTCTCTATACAAATCTACACCTTATGTTTGATTCAACTCAAATTTTGTATACTCATTCCTTAGGACCCGGGGGGAACATAAGTGACATGTACCTCCTTCCCTTTTACCCTTCCTCTCACCATGATGTATTTTCAATACAAATTTATATCGTTCGACCGATCGGACTCAAAATTTGCAAACTTATTCTTCTCCCCTCCACCTTTACCCCTTCCCCTCCCTCTGATATATTTTCAATGCAAATCTAAACTGTTCTACCGAATTCTTAAGGACCTGGTGGTTAAAAATAGGCCACATTTCCCCCCCCCCCGGACATCTCATCCACACGAGCCTAGATTACACGTAAACATGGTTTTTTAGAGGATTTGTAAAACAATGGAACCTTTTCCTCTTGCATTCTTATTTTTAACTTAACCCTCAACCCGTGCAGCGCCGGGTACGAACAGCTAGTGGTAAATAAAATTAAAAATTGTCGCTCGAAATACAATGTTGAAATGTAAATCAAAGTAAAGCTTCACAAAATGTATTCTATATATTTTTCAAATATCTACAGGTAGCGTGGGTAAGGGTGGACACTCAAACGATTCTCAGCATCCACCACAACATCATCTCACAAAACCCCCGCATCAGCCTGTCATTCAACGACCACAGGTCTTGGTATCTTCACATTAAGAATGTCCACGAGGGAGACAGGGGTTGGTACATGTGCCAGGTCAACACCGACCCCATGAGATCACGTCAAGGCTATCTGCAGGTTGTTGGTAAGAATATAAATTAATTTCATTTTTTCAAATTCAAAAACTACTGCCTAACTACATACAAAAGTATACATATATCACTCATGACAAAACAATACCTCGCATACCACACTTTAGTCAAAATCTTTTTTTTTTTTTGTATTTGTCTTTAAAATGTGTGGATATGTTAATCCCGCAATTATTTACGTCTCTTATGCTATTAAAGCAATTCCTCTCTATCTAATCTAATATATTTATTGTAAAATATCTAGGTTCTACGCAGTTTTTTGCCTCACCTGTAAAATCTCTATTAAGTGACTTAAGAGATATTATTTTGATGATTCTACGACGAGACGCGATATCATAGAAACGAGATAAATATTTTTCATTTTTTTTGATAGATTTAGGTTAGGGTCCCTTTTAATTAAAGTAATTCCACTAAAGCCATGTTTTTTTTTTTAATATTTGAATATAGTTAGTTAAATACTTTACTTGTTGAAGATAGGTTCTCATAACTCTCACTCTCATAACTCGATTGGTATAATGTACAAGTAGAATAAACATCGTTTTATCCCATCCATTTTGTAAATACGGATATTTTGACTAAGTGTGGTGAAATTGTAGACAACGAATTCTTAGAACAAGTGAATGAGTTTGTGTATTTGGGAAGTATGTTTGGTACAGACGGCAAGGCTGAGAACAATATCGAAAGGAGAGTGACTGCGGGTAACAAATGGTGCTCTGAATGCAATTAAGACTGTGATGATCCAGCTAGATAGTAGGGCATCGCGGCCTTGATACATTTAATAATAATTTAGTATAGCTCCTGGTCCGGCACCAGAGTTAGACATCCCATGGGGTGTGTGTTGAATATATAAGGCGAAGCAAATCTATAATACAAATCATTCCATTGCAAATCAATGTAAATCATATTCTTTTCCCGGCTAACGATGTAAGATGACCCTAATGTGGGTCCTACTAAATAATGAAGGTTAGTAAGTAGCAAACCGTCGCGTTCAAAATACAATATATTGGATTATCAAATATTTCATTATTCTTATATGTGAGCGCGCGCGATCGAGCGACAGGATGCAACCGGTCGACTTCAACCATATGATGTAGCGATACAGTTGTTAAAAATTAAATATTCAATACAGAAATATTACTACTACTAAAATTCAACTTTTCATATGAAATAATGTTCTATACTATCAGAAATTATTCTATACGATAAATTAACTAAAAATACGTATTAACTGAAAATAATTCTAATTTGCTGTTGAATATTACCTATAAAGATATTGACTAAAACTTTTGCTTTGAATGGAATATTAACTACTTCTCTCATCAAATATTATTCTGCAGCAAATATTCAATGAAATTATAGGAACTAAAATATTTCTAACATCTTGGGTTCGCATACTATATTGAAAATACCTAATGCCCTTTGCATTTACTAAGTATATTACCTAAATAGCCACAGCTATACCATCCTGTCCGTCAGGGACGAAACATAAAACACAGTTATATTCCTAAAAGTGCTACCTCTTACGCGACAAAAATACCTATTGCAGTCGGGCTATGAATATGAACTATTTCCGCCTCATAATGGCGCCTGGAACCAATACTAAAATCCTCACTAGAAATAATAAATGCGACTAAATCTCGATAAATACAATATATACTATTCGTAATACGTCGTTGAATTGGCACATGAATCGTCTAATGGATGAAGGACCCCGTTGTATATCGTAATAACTTCAAATTCTTTTATAGAAGCAGTGTGGAAACAATTGCATAATATTACGTAATAAAACATCTAACGAACCTAATAATCTATACATTTATGTTACAATAAAATACGTTCACCAGAAGAATTCGTGTATTAGAAATAAAACATTCCGTTTGGAAACAACCCAATAAAATCAATCGAACGGCATAAAGAGGAGAAATTCACATATTAAATAACACTGAAATTAATAATTTTAAACACTTTATATTAGCAAATTCTTACCTTGAATGGTTTCGTCCTAGACGTGCATGAACCTGTTCATATTAATTCCTGGGGAAAATAATACATATATTTGCTATCTACGAAATAAGACATTTTTGAAACGAAACTTCTTTATAAATAAGTAGATAAGGTCTCGGGGATGTTTGTTCGAAAGGATTCTACAACAGCCCGTGAGTTTATATGAAATAATAGTTTCTTTGAATGCTAAATTTTGGTTTTTTAAACCCTCAGCATCTCTGCTGAGAGGTGTTGAGGCTCCGCGCCCGCCTAAACCCGGTGGCCGACTTCCTAAGTGACTAAACGGCCCCCCTTGTTCCTCCGGAACTTACTGCATCCCGATACTCTATCTCTTCTTTACGAGATGTGATCCTGTGACGCCTCTCTTTTAGGCTTATAATTGAGAAGGCCGTACTCTTTTGGTACGAGTTTCTGATGATGTGTGTTGTCTTGAGGCGCCTTTCTTTTAGGCCGGTGTTTGAAGAATCATGTACTCTTTTGGTACGAATTGATGACGACATTAGCCTCCTTTGCGGGCATAGTCAGCGATGTTACAAATTATTGTGCAATCTCATTATGCCTTTTCAGAGCGGCGTCCCACGATTCTGCATCTTGCAACATTTACTTTGGACAAATGTTAGAGTGTTAGTAACATATTTATAATATCCCAGCTATTCCATATGAGTGAATGATTTTTATATTTATTCTGGCCCTGTCTTTCTTACAGAGGACGAAATAGAAGTTAACGTTTTCTATCAAGGTTTTACAGCATTCAAGCATGGAAATCCTTCCAAAGACAAAGGGAACCTTTTTGTTGGTTTAAGTAGTTTGCGCCAGATGAGGTTAGGTGGTCGGTTTATTGACGACCCCGAGCAACAAGGAGGACCCCGCCTTTAAGGGGCCCTGCAGGGGCTTGTGCGGGTTCCACGCCCAAGTGCCGGCAATCATCCACCCCTCAGCCAGCTAGGCTAACACAAACCAGATATCCCCAATCTTTAGTTAGATCTCCCCATTCTGTCCTTTACTCGTCATTCTGAAGCTACTTGTTAAGCCAGATGTACCGAGGTACTCAAATCATAAAGACTTGGCTGAAGACCGGATTGCGCAATACTTATGCAACACAATTATTATAAGGCTACTAAGCATTTCTTATAGAATTACGTGTATTCAATTATTAGTAAAAATAGTTTGAAAATCCCCATACTTTAAAATATATTCGTTCGGAAGAATTTCTCGTACGATTTGGATTGATATCTGGTTATGCAATACATAACGCGTCGACAATATTATGAATCTATTACGCACTGCTTATAGAGCTCCGTAAAATCAATTGTTAATACAAATGGTATGAAAATCCCCAAGCATCAAAATATATTCGTTTGGGAGATATTCCCGTACGAATTGAGCCAAGATCACACAAGAAATCGTGATATTAATTATACATTATTGCTCCGATTTTAAATCTTCCCAAAATAAATACATTTCAATAGTGAAAATAATTAATCGATAGATAATATAAATGTGTTCCTTAGCTGTTACACAGTGGCGGTATGATCCTCTCTGCTACTGATGAATTGTAGATTCCTCCATAAGTCCGGGCAGCAACTCCGTCCGCAAATGCTGTTCTGGAACTCAGGGCTCCGTCGGTAGTCTGTTGGGCAGCGCTCCCGCTCGCAAGTCTGGTCTCGAACTGAAGGGGGCAGAGTATATCGTTTTCGCTCCTTTTATAGTAATGATTTCACCATACCTCTGAAATCCACGCTAGTGCAGTGACTCATCCTATGCGCGATGACCTCACCGCCGGCGCTCGCCATTGGCCGGACTCAGTCACCAGGACGGTCGCCTCCGGCTCAACCCGTCGAAAGGCAACGCGTGCCTGTGATTGGTCCGTTTCGTTAAAATAAGAGTAAAGCACTCGCTACACGCGAGACTTGCTGTTCCGTTTCATAAATAATAAAGGCTCGTTCGCACCTACACACAAGGTCGAGTCTATTAGGATTGGCAAACGATCTTAATTTAACACAGAATTATATCTAAGAAATATTACTTGTATAGCTGAATATTCAATATTTTGTTAGCCTCTTGTAATACATAGAATCTTAAGAAGAAATATATCAGGCTTTTACTTTTAAACGATTCCAAACAGAAGAAATATATTTTTGATGTCCATACTTGACTTTTTTGAATATTATTATTTTAAGATTTTCTAAATTTATTAAATCTATCTCTATGTCGACCATCACAATTTCTCTTAGTATGATTACAAGTCTTGGATATAAAATACCACATTTCCTCAACTATTCTCTGTCCTACCAATTGAGAAAGAATTATGTCTCCAAACAAGTTTTTTCGGTTCCCCTCAGTTTTAGGTGTATTCATTAGCATTTTAAAGACTTTAATATATTTTCATCCCATTAATAGGCGTTCATTTAGAGACATTTACATGGAAAATAAATTAATAAGCGCGGAACGATCTAAGGTTGATTTTTATTTGTTTTAACGTATGTATCTGTAGTATGAATAACTTCATTTAAACTAAAGTACGTATTTTAACTGTTAAATTTGTCGTTGAAATAATTATTGAAATTAATTAGAAAAATGCCATTGCCAGTATGTCAAACACGCGCGAAATATTTTTTGTGATAAATGTCGCTGTTGATTTAAAAATTTAAATAAATGAATTAGTGAGCATGCAAGAAAAATTATTGACAAGTAAAATTTTCGCGATATAGAATTTTTATAATCAATTCGTTGTGAGAGCGAGTTAACAGAACCTCCATCGTATCAGGGTGCTTCAGCATACGCTGTAGAGACGCGGGCTGACACTGTCCGCACCAAAGGACTCCTCAGAACAACTGAAATGAAGGTGCTGAGATCCATTACTGGAAAAAATCTACGTGACCATGCCCGGAATGAAAACTTGCAGAATGGAGGACATAGCACGATGGAGTAGATCCAGAAGGAGATTCTGGCGGGATCACGAAGCCAGCATGGACTCGTGCATACAGCAATGAATGAAATCCCCTCTGGACGATGCCCACCGGGAAGATCACCGAAAAGTTGGAGGGAAAGCTGGACCTCGTCATCCCAGGAGGCGTAGTTTTCTGTAGTAGATCGATAACAGTTATGAAGCTTTATAAAAATTTATGTAGCTTTACGACAATTTCCTCATTTAATTTGGGTGCGCTGCGTTAAGCTACATATGATTTTTAAGTTACATAAGTCATGGTAGGTACTATGGATTTAAAATCATTCCACATTTAACTTCCCTTTTTTTAAAAAAAACATTCTACAAATAAAATCATCTTACATTTACAGTTGTCTCTTTGGCTTGGCGGCCCTCGTAGCCCAGAATGCATGACACCGGCTACTCACACCGAGGCTTCCGGGTTCGATTCCTGCTGCCGTCTCAATCAATCAATCATAAACGTAAAAAAAAATCATTCTACATTTAAAATCTACATACATATAGCATATAATAAACATTTTACATTTAAAATCTATAATTTCTATATTCTACATATTATTATGAATTTAAAAGCATTCTACATTTTACATAGCTTTAATTTATTTTTTTGAGTTATTTTACATTTAAAATTTTTCTACATTTAAATCATTCTGCATTTAAAATTATTTTATTTTTATTTACCTACTAATATTTTAGTAGATAATTAGCCCTCGTGCCTCCAGTTTTGGAAAAAGGACTCCCAGTATTAACTTTTCATAGCTCAACAACTTGCCTCATGTGACAGGTAAAAGCTTTGTTTTAAAGTATTTATACATTTTATAACGCCCAAATAATATATATCTTCAAATGTATGCACATATGTGTAGATTTGCTTCCCTCAGCGTTATTTAATTATATATTTGCATAAATCGTCTATTTGCCGCTTCCTAATTAAATGAAATACAGTAAATGTCTCTAAAGTGTTCATCGGATATAATTTCTCGCCGTGTTTGTTTCTTATCAATGACATTTCTTCGATTTTCAATTTTCATTTGACATTAAAGATACCGAATCCGCCGCGACCGGTTCTTCCCCGCCTCACCGCTGCTTCTCCCCCTCTTCACCGCGCAGTGGCTTTGCTAGTGGACATTACGATATTACAAAACCTTCAAATTGTTCATAAAATTAAACAAAATGCGGTGCTCGAACATTACAGAATAAATATGATTGAGATGCAGCTATCAACCGTTCGTACGTTGACGTGATAAATTTCTTAGTCTTAATTCACCTGATGAAGGAAACGGACGTTTCCGAAACATGTAGTGAAACAAGTGCTCAAATATAATATATGGAAAAAACAAAGTTCATTGTTTTATCTCATAATTTGTTCATTGTTGATATATTTCTGGTTTCCGATTCGATTTTGTCCTTCTTTAAAACATATTGGGCCTTGATTAAAGTGAGACTTTGGTTTTCCGGGCCTTCTAGAATAAAGATACTGAAAATATGATGATAAGTCAATACTAGAAATTTTGTACGTCAGAAATATATAGGCACATGTAGAAATATGTAAAAAAAGGAGTAGATCAGAGGCGTAGCTACAGTCTTGGCACTCAGGGATCCGAGCTCTAGGAGGGTCCAGAACCGCTGCAAATCGCTGCTGATCACTAAGCAAAACTAAAGAGATAAAATATCCAATATTCATAATTGTTCCTGATTTTATACTATTTTTTTTATTTATATATCTTTACTTTGTTAATAATACCTACATAAATTTATCACATTATATTTTAATTTTGTGATTTGACGTCTGCATTCTTTTTCAAAAATGTTCATTTTTGTCTGTTTTTTTATAATCTCTGTTAGATTATTGTTTTCCTTCAGTTCTTTATAATACAAACAATTTCGCATATTTGATTTTTTTCTATTTGGAATTCTTATTTTGTTTTCATTTCTTGCATATTCATTCATTCTTGCTCATGAATATCTATCTGTGTTATATGTAATTTTATTTTTGAAGTATTTTAGCATTTTATCATTTAAAATTTTGAATATGAAAATAATTGTGTACTAAACACTGACATTCAGGTATTATATTTGCCTAATACTAGTGCCACGAAAATTATTAAATTTTATCAGGAAGTCTCCGTAAATAAATTTTTTCTCAGGGTGTCAAAGACTGGAGTATTATGGGGTATTTTTCCATGTGGGGTATGCACCTTTTCTTTCCTGGTAGAAGTCTCCATATATATCTCTTTATGAAATATCTTAATCTATTGTTTTTCTAAAATTGCACTCTTTGATAAACAGATAGTGAAAACATAAATTTTGTTTTGACAATACAGCATCAATTTAACAGCATAACCTAAGCCTACGTCTAGTGCGCGCCACTGGAAGATTTTGTGAATCTGTAAGAATTTCGTGGGCGCAATACTAGAATTTTTGCTGTTTTGAGATATTTGTTACAATTTTTTTTTCTAAAAGTTAACTATTTAATGCTTAAACAAGATAATTTATTCATGTTTTTATAAAAGTATGCTATTAATAATTAAAAAAAAAATAGACAACAAAAATGACTATAACTAAATATTAAATGCCATAACAAAATACTTGGTGATATATATTTATATATACTTTTTTCGATTGGTTGAGTAACTTTGTAGATTAACATTTTAATTTTTTTTTTACTTTTATTATATGTTTTAATCTATTATATTTATTAATTACACCGACATGTTTCGGAAAAACTTTTCCATCGTCAGGGTGTTTTATATATGGTAAAATATCAAAATTAATGATGTCTTTTGTTTTGGTTTTCTAAATTATTAAAAAAAATATTTTTAAATATTATTGATGAAGTTCTTGATTACACAAAATTATTGTCTCAATAATCAGTAATGACGACGGAAAGGTTTTTATGAAAAATGTAGGTGTAATTAATAAATATAGTAGATTAACACAAATAAAAAAATAAAAATTTTTTAAATACATTTTTTTCTTTAATTTATCTCAGGGTTCATTGTTGTGTTATCAATAAGTAATATTATAAGAAAGTGCAATAAAGATTGATTAGTGAAAAGTCTTTGTTGAATATATTTCAAATTTCACGGCTTCTACACTATGTCTTTCTCTTTTTGTTACTCTGTGGACATCACTTAAAAAGTTTTGGTATAAAATTTATATATATAAAATTTATGTATTTTTATTTAATTAAATGGTTCGACCATGCATGAAAACTGCAATTACCTAGTTCTAGTATTGAGTCCACGATGTTATACTATACGATTGGATAATATTTATTAATATACACACGTATAAAAGGCAGTATATAGTTAATTTGCCCATATTATTACAACATATTTTATTGCCGAGTGATTTACTTTTTACTTTACGATAGAAATCTAATGAAGTGTGATATTTTTCTCTTTTAGTAGCGTGATTAATTATCCTGTGACTTTAACTGCACCGAAGCAGGCGGGGAGACCAGAATACAGTGAAAATTACAGTAAAATACGCATTTAATGGGTACGACTTAATACGGAGAAGCGTCCTAGCGGTCTACTGATCTCGTACCTGCCCTCACGCGCCAGGAACATAATATGCCTTCGGTAATGCTGGCCATCATTTCTTGAATGTACTTAATTTTTATTGATATTTGCTCTGCGCTGTCTAAGGAAATACGCAGGGGTATATTAGGAATATTAAAGGTTTGAATTTTCAGTAGGTACTCTACCTCTGTTTACTTGAACGTAAAAAAAATAATATGATTTTATAATATTTGCGTACACAGTGTAAGAAGTAAGAAGCTGTTAAAAATCTTTGGAATTATTCCGTGGTGATTGAGAAAAAAGTTTTTTTTTTCATTATTTAATATCGGCACGGGGACGTGGTAGTGGGAGGCAAAAGAAACATTTAAAATTATTAAAACTTTTTTTAATACGCAAAGTCACTGGACACACATTTTTCATCATAGTTTCATAGTTAATTTTTTTATTTTTCATAGTTTAATTCAATAATTAATTAAATAATCTTCGCTACATTTTTTCTATCGCTAGGTAGATCTGCTCCGTTACAGTTCCGTGCAGGTAAGTACTTGCGCCGAATATCTGTCACATCGTCACATACTCACACACTCACTGGCCACACTGCTTTGTCTGTGGACGTCTATGTTAAGAAAATAACTCGTCCCAACATATTTTCAGTAGCCTCTCCATACTTCCAGTGACTACGAGAACAGCCCAATTTTTTATTTTTTTTATTTTTTAAGAATTTTTTTTCTATATTATTTTATAAATCTTATGATTTATGTATTATATAATTAAAATTATTTTATTTATATGGTGAAATAAAACCCTTAATTATTTTTTAAAATTAGTTTATAATAGTCATCAAGCTGTGCAATCTCAGTTTGCGGTAAAATGATGTTGTATTGGTAAATTATAAACTTAAATTTTATTTCTAAAATACATTAGAATACACACGGCATCTTCGTACGAAACATAATTTATACATTTTGTCAACTCCTATAATGTTTTAGTAATTGGATCGAAATTAAGAGGAGAGTTAAATGTAAAATTCTCATGACACAGGCAGACAGACATGCAGACAGGGACCGTTTTAAATACCAATAATATAAAGATAAGACAAAAGATAAATTGCGTCACATTCCATTATTGTATCGCGGCATTGGCAGATTGACTCATTGTGTCAAGTTCGGTTAAATTCGAGAGCCTTAGAACAGTTTATTCATGACATGATGTTTATTTTTTACCCGTCTTGAAATAATAATTTAGAAAATTTTGTGGAATACTCGTACTTATAATCGGAATTTTAAATTTTTTATTTTAAATTTTATGCACCTAACTTCTTTAACTAGCCTAATTCGCCATCAAAATGGTGGCTGTTTTAAAACTTTAAAAATTCACAAAACTCCATTTATTATGTCCTGAAGAAAAAAATATATTTTCCTCAATCTTCTTTTGGTCATTTATCCGGTCTAAAAATATATATTTGTTTAAAATAATAATTTATTAATTCCCTCAAACGTACTTTCACTAACTATCTAACGTGCCATTTCTGAAAGAGATAGGCAGAGAGGTTGGAGTGCTATAATAATTTGTCATGAGATACAATTCTAGCCTGAAATCTCACATTGTTGTGGCTTTAAACAGGATCATCTTACAGCATCTGGTTCACTTGATCACTACAAGACTTCAGCCTTCAACACTCGTATCATGTGTATCGTATCTTATAATTCTCTCCTCATTCATTCATTCATCATAATCAAGCCATCTAAGCGAGCCCTTTTTTTCTCTTCTTCAATAACTTTTAAATGACCATGCGGTAACATTATTTATGTTAATAATAAGAAAATACCTCTAATTATCAACATTTTTCGGAGCCAATGGTTCCTTCATCAGGATACAAAGCATATTAAAAATTAAAATTCGAAGTATAGACATTAACAAAAATAAATATATGTGAGATGGATACATAATTAAGAAAAAATGTGAAAACAAAATTGAAAAGTAAAACTGTTTGAAAAAAGGACCCGGTTATTTATAATATTTATAATTTCTTGCTTTTAACATTTTCTATAATTTCTAAAATTCCTAATTCATTCAACTGTCATCCTATGTTATTTGTATGTGAAATTCCCAATCTCTTATTAATAACAGATGAACGGTTGGTTTCCAAAAGATGATTAGAGAATTAGTTATTGCTATATAAACATTTTGGGCGCTCTCCAATTCTAATATCGAAATTTCTACAAGTTTTACCTATATAAAAATGATAACAATCATTACAAATTAATTCATACGCATCCGATTTTTTAAAATGTCAAAATCTTTTTTTATATTTATTCACACAAACGAAATTCATTAGCAGTCGTGATTCTTATAGCTGGTGCCGATAAGAATTTTTTAAATGCATAACAAGATATCAATTTAAAAATATGCGTCACGTATCTTAAATAAAGCTGTAACTACTGTGTGGTAGAATGCGCAATCGCGCATGCGCGTCTGCAGGCACATTAGGTGCATGTGTGATAATATTATGATGGACGTTTTAAATGAAGGCGGGGTGCGTGGTACGGTAAACTCACGTCGGGATTACAGAGGTTTCCAGTTGAGGTCTCGAAATAGTCCGTAAACTTTTGAAAGGAAGAAGAAACAGAAAGAACACACATCGAGTGTTCTGCACATTTTACAATAAATTAGAAATTGCTAGTAGTGCCTGGAATACATCAGAAACTTGTTTATTTAAAGGGGCGACCAAACAGGTTATATTTGGTATAAAAGGTATAAAAGCAAAGGTGGCAATATCCAAAAATATCCAAAAATATACTGAATTCCAGATTTTGTATATCTTCCCGTTTTGAACAAAATTATGTTTCCTATAAATTTATAGTTAAGCGTTTCCTATAATATCTCGAATTCGGCTCATTATAAATTATTACCCCCCGATGATTGAATTAATTTATTTTTGGATATTGCTGCCTTTGCTTTTATACCCCTCATATATACATCATACGTATTATAACGTTTTTGGGGGCGACAGAACCGCTGTAAAGAAAAGTTTATCTTGTGACATTTTGGCAAAACCACAGATAAAGCGATCAGCGGCGATTAAATATTAGCCACAGATGTGCGAGTAGTCAGAAAAGAATAGTATAAATACGTGGAAATATGTGGGGTATAAAATCAAAGGCAGTAAGTAATATAAAAAAAAAATGCTATGAATGCAGTCACCGAAGATTACTGATTTAAAATGTACTGAATTCTAGTTTTTATGTATCTGTTCCCTTCCAAAATGATGTTTTCTATAAAATCTCGAATTTAGTACTTTAGAAATTTGTAGTCCTCGATGACTGCATTAATTTTTTTTTGGATATTGTTACCTTTGCTTTTATACCCCACATACATAATTTCACATTTTTTTTGTACATTCCAGGAATTACTTGTTCCAGGAATTACTCTATTTTATTCTCTTCTGTCGAAAAATTCTACTTTATAGTTATTTTTATATCATGTGTTGCGTTTTTTAAATGTTGTAAAATTTTGAAGAACTCTTTACGAATTTTAATGGTGTGATAAACCTTGAGCGAGAAAGAGAACTATAATTACTATGCACCTGCATAGTTTCTTGGATCAGGTTTCAACTGATACTAGAAATCGTGATACGTTTTGGTATTTTACCTTATCGAACTTGTTTGTCAGATTGTACTGAATTGTGATTGATTTCAAGGGCTCCAAAGTTCAAGCAATATCAAGAGGAAAATGATATTGAACAGGTACCTGAATAGGTATATAATTTTACGCATAAAAATGTATTTTCGAAGTAATTTGTGATAAATCAAAGTATTTTTTTGTTTCTTAGGCTAGGCCTGTTAAAGAGAACTGCCTCACATTTTAATGTATTTTCTGTGTTTTAAGTTAAAGTACTACAATCAGTAAAAAAAACAGTATAAAAAACGTAGTGATTAGGAAGAAGTCTGCCTGCGAAATCTTCCGGTGTTCTATACCTACATGTATCGCGTATGTAGATATAGATTAACGTTTGGCTAGCAAGTAAGATTAGCACAAGGCATCAAGAAGTAGATACACCGGCCGAGAAAACATTTTTAAAAAAAAAATATTACGTAATCTTTTTAATCTGGTTTAACCTTTTATCTGGTTAATTTTAGCAAAATTTAATAAAAAATAAACTATTAAAATGGTCTATTGGTCTTGGTGTAGCCTTTCTTAGGATATGGCATTATTGAATGGGGAGGACCTTAAAAATCCTCCCTAAAGCTATTAATTATAATTCAAAGAATAATTTAAAAAAAAATTCTTAGAAAACTTTACCACTTCCCAACCCTAGTTTTATTTCAAAAATTTAAAACATGCCAATTTAGAAAGACTATTATATACCTAAATAAGATTTAACACTATATGGACAATAGACTTAAATAAAGGGATTAATAAAAATACTAATTTTAAGAACTACTATAGCTGTGTCACTACACGAACCTTGGTATAAAATGGTTCAATATGTTTTGTCACAAAGTAAACTTCAGAAATCAGGTTTTACCAAATACGAACAATTAAAATAATCCCAGTGAAATAACATACGAGAGTATACCTACCGGGCGTTCGATGGTTTTCCATAGCAATCAGCGTGATAAGAAACGGGGAAATAAAGTGTTCACAGATGTGCTAATATTTAAAAAAAAGAATATAAAGTAAAAAGTTTTCCAAACAAGTGGAAGATTCTCGAGTGACGAGTCTGAAATCAGTCCGAATTACATGATAAAGTTCCAGTTAAGTTCGTGTTCAGTGAATTCCATGATTAAATAAAACTATAATTAATTTTATGTGTTTAATTCGTCTTTTAACGCCGATAAAAAACCCCGATATTAAAATATTTTCGTAATTTATGCATATATTTACTTTGTGCATATATTTAATCGAGGCCATGACAACAAGCGCGTATATGCAATGATTTATTTTACGCATGAGTACTTACAAATCACGTGTAAACGCACCCATTCATACATTGTTTACCCACTTTGTACAACATGTTGTCAACATTGTCCAATATTGTCCGTATTCAAATAAGTTTCTCCTGTCGCAACTCGTGTCAAGATTCCTGTCGCGAGTGAGTTCGCGCATTTCCTGCCCTTGAAGAAGAGGTCAACTTGATGAGAAAGTTTTCTGGAAATTTCGCTTGTCTGTGACTTCCTTTTTTTAAATACATACTTAGGTATATTCTCGAGTTGACAATATGTGTTGAGATGTGTACAGTTATTTAAGATCTTGCAGTCAAAAGACTGCTTTACTTTCTTCGTAAATCACTTAAATGGTCCACTTATTACTCCTCCATTTTGACAGGCCTTGGAATATTTTAGCTGTTTGTTAGTCTAAGTTACAGGAAACCAAAAAGTTAGTACTAAGTTCAAAGTACAGGTGTTTAACTTAATTCACTTAATAAAACACTAATAATGTCGGTTACTTTTCTCCCATCACGAGGTTGTGTCGCACATATAATTTGTATTGTGCTGACCCTAACATTGATGCTGATATTCTTGCAGACACCTTATCTTCGTTCAAAAACTCACTCATACACAACATCTATTTTCTAAACGATGACATGAACCTATAGATCCATTAAATCAATCATTCATTAAATACTAATCGCACTACATTCAAACACAAAATATACAATACACACAAATGTACATGTAAAATATACTTAAATGCAAAAATACACGTTACTAGAGCGTGCCGAAGACACTTGTGATTGGGATAATGGGCATAGTCTTCACTATAATGTTTATTATCAGAGTATCATGTACCTATTATCCTGTTAGTGTCTCTAATAAATAAAATTTAAAAAAAACACAATAAAAAAATCAAAAATAGAAAGAAGATTCTTGTGACACGTATCCGTGTACGCATCTTTCAAAATATTAAATTATAATCGTGACCATTGTGTGAATACTTTGATATGTCCCTTTTTAATATATTTTTTGTTAAAATAAAAATAAATAAAAAGCAGGACTTCCATGCCCTGGGTGCTCCTGTCGCGACGACACGACGTGATGGTTAGTGACCGAGTGCATATTGACTGGAGGACATGCGCTGGAAGGTTATACGGAAATGGCCGAATGCATACAAAGTGTATGGAAATATTAATTTACATTCCTACCGTAACACTCCTTAAGTGTATTTAGATAAGGCATTAAGATTTTTCTTATTTAGTTATGTGTACGAGATTATACACAAAACACCTTCGCATCTTCATTTTTTCAAGAAAAAAATTTAAGCATAATTTTAAAACAAGTTTATATCTTATTATTGAATATTCAATTTTTTTGTTATTTCAAGCTATTATTGAATTTATGTTTGTGAGAAAAATAGGTGAATAAACAATCGTTCAGCATGCATAAATTTATTTCATCATTGTTTATGAAACCAAAAACAAAATGAATGAATGTTAGCGAATAGTTGACGAATTATTTTGGATGCAAAAAACATACTGCTTTGGAAAAAAAATTTTTGGTCATTAGATTTTCATATTTGCATTTCATACACTCTTTAAATTCGGGTGGTATATATATATATATATATATAAAATATAATAAAACTCAAGAGGAGATACAATAGTTTACGTTTTCTATCCATTAATTATCATCATAAATAATCTTCGATATTTTAAAGACAAATCTGTCAAAAATATAATTTATAAAAATATAATCTCTAATATAACTCTAGGGTCAATAATGACCTATTGACGGTTTGTTAAAAAATAAAAATAGAATCTACGCACGAGTTATCTGACAAAATCACGTTAAACTAAAAAACTGAAAATATTATAATTAAGTGTATTTTCGTAATCCACGCAAGAAATACTTTAAAATGCCTGCGTGTAAAATTTGTCACATTTTCTCTATTATACAACAGATTGGCAAGTGACCACCAAGTAGTAGTTATGTTATATCACAATGATTTAAAGCAATGTGTGAGGAGAAAATTGATTGAATTTGCTAACAATATGCACGATACATAAATATAGCATTAGAAAGCTCGTAACGAATGAATATTCGAGATATTTCGAGAACTATCGTTTAAAGTATTAAAAGCACGAAATTGATTATAGATTCATCACTGTGAATGACAATATTAATATAATGTCCTTAAACTTGTGACCTCTTTCACAAAATTCTACAGAAGGGTAGGTATAGGTCTTTTCATATAGGTAAGCTTACAATTGAGTTAGTGTGGGTACAATGCGTAATACGCGCATTGTTTCGATGTGTTTAGTTTACGGCTACGCCCCTCTCGTATCCGTAAGCTTAACACAGCGAAACAATGCGCGTATTACGCACTGTACCCACACTAACTTAATTGCAAGCTTATATGAAAAGACCTTTAAGCCTGTAAGCAGTTTTCAACAGTTTATTCAGAAGAAAGTAGTCGTATTTCAAAAGTAATTGAATTAAAATCAGGTCACTTACGTTTTAAATCTTAAGTTGAGCCCGTAGTATGCAACATCTGTAATAATAGTCAGTAATAATTTGAATCAAGTTTAATCGAGAATTTATTATCAGTCTTCATCAGCTGAGACCTTCTTTCGATGTATAGAAATACGTAAGAGACTAATGTTCTCTTAATATTTTTTTATTTGATTTCACCAAATAAAATATGCAAGGCTCCACCACAGTTTATTGAATAAATTGTTTTACTAAATCTAATTTGAAGCATGGTAAGAAAATGTAAATTTTGTTTTGTGCTTTGAAAAATTTACTTTAAAAGTACGCGTTTAATAAATTTTTATAAATTTTGTTTAGTACCTACGCCCACCCTCGTAAAAATATATTATTAGTATTTGTTGTTAGAAAACATTACGTACATTTAATATTTAAAAAGTAAACCAGTACAAATTATAAATACATATATAAAAATTTATAAATATACATAACTCGCTGTGCCCGCGGCTTAGCACGCGTAGATTTTTAGTAACTTTTAGTCATATTTTATCAATTTGTTTATTAACTTTAACATACAGATAAATGTAGTCCGGAATTTTTTTATAGAAATTTTTGAGTTCTATAACTTCTCTACAGAAAGTATTTAAATATCTATTACCCTTAAGGCAGCGTTCCTAAAAAACATCATTCGACTATTCTTTCGTCGACTTTAGTTGCAAAGTAGGTTACCACGAAAACTCCTTTAATTTTAACGGAATAATATATAGCTTTTGTCCACCCTGAAAGTCCATTCTAAATATTGGTGAAAAAATTTTTGTAATGGGATAAAAAAATAATGAACTTATTCCAAATAATGGCTAAAAATAAAATAATCAACTGCGGATTAGTATATATTTGACTCATTAAACCCTCGATGTTTTTATTTTATTACTGGGCATCCAATTTCTTTCTAATTAAAAAAAATACACACTAAATTTTACAATTAATACACTTTCCTAATGGTTTATCCGATAGGCAGGATGGTCCCCATATTTCGATGATACTTAAATAAATTACTGATGCAGTTCTGTACGATGTAAAATGAATATAAATTTTATTGAAATATTTAAATGTAGTTTGGGCGATATGTAATAACCTAGATGTTATTACATAGCTTTCAAACTATAGAAAAGTGGGTCAGTAAAAAAAACAATTTTTAAATTCTAGTTACTACACTGTCATTAGAAGTAGACTCAATTTTTTATGGATCTTTAATAGTAATAATAATAATAAATTGTGCCTTGATAAACATAGGAACAGAATCGATAGTGAAACTACAAAATGTTCGAATCGCAAATTCTACTGTTTACTGCGGGAAACTTTAATACGATTTTAACGGGGAATATAGGATCATTTAAAAAATTATATTTTCCATTTTTGCAAGGTTTTTATCATTTTATATGACTTGTATTAAATTACATGATCGATATAAGAGTTACTGTAGTGATAGTTTAACATTTTGCAAAAAATAAGCTAGAAGTGTTGAGAAAAATGCAAACTTTGATAATGCATATCTCATGAGTCATGGTTGCGTAAAATTTTTCGATTTATCATCAAAGCAGAAATCAACCTGTAAAGTTTTTACTATTAGCCATGAGATATGTATATATTAATATCAGTGAACACATCATTGTGAGTTGGGCACATTCCCACTACAGGAGAGTGTAATCCAATATCGTCATCTAGATGTTGATACAGACGACTTCGATTGGAATGTTGGAAAGCCTCGTTTTTGGTTATTGCATATAGGTATCATGCACCAAAATCCTCAAGAATGCATATTATACTTTCATTTAGTACAACTGAAGAATTATTTGCACGATCAGTATTGATATAACAGTCGGTTTTCGACTCTGTCAAAATGCTCTCTCTGTCAACGCTGTGGCCGCGTGGTTTTTTTTTTACTTTTTGACATTGGAAATTGTAAGTCTCCCTGCATCGCGAGCACTTGACTGGCGTCGCTCGTTTTGTTTTGGAATATTTCCGCTCGCGGATCGCCACACCGAGCAGCGAGCGATTCGCTAATCGGTTAATGTCCCGAGTGAATGGGGCCGCGTTCTGTTATTGCGATCCGCGAAATCAACGCGCGGTTCAACCCCCGGCGTGCCGCGGTACGAAATACCCAGCGGTGATCAGTGATCAGTCGATTCGGTTACCGTTAAGAATTTTCTAAGAAAAAATACTTTTGCTTGTTTAAAGAGTGGAACTTGGAGGATAAAGCCATGTATTCACTAGGGGACAAATCGCGAAACATTCCGCTCAGCATGTCGCATCAACACCTACGCTCATGTTTCAGGGACAATGACGCGGTCATTTGACGTTTACACACCGGGACTCGCATATCTTGTCGCGGAAATGTCATCCGATGAGGTTATGATGACAGCTGCAGTATCTCATTTGGCGAAAACGGGTTCCGCGCAATTCAAAATGTTTTTTTGGGTCGCAATTTCAAATTAACGAGGTTTTACTGTAGTAAATTGATTATTATTAAAAACAAGGTCCTTTTTGCAAATAATTATTGTTTTCCACCCGTCACGGAAATGCCGCCCTATGCGGTTATGATGACAACTGCGTATCTGTTTATGTTAATGTGTTTATCGAAACGTAAAAGGAGAAAAAAGAGGAGAATGCGAAATTATTTACTGCAAAGAGAAAGAAGGACGGACATTCTATGCGATCTTCGATCGATACAGCTCGATGAGTTCAAGAACAATTTCGTTCCCCCACATTGTCATCTTGACAGATACAGCGCATGCGTATTCACCTGTAAACATACCACGTGGTACTGACGCTCCGCGTAATGTTGCAGTGAGCTCGTTCGGGTATCGTGCGCATGGAAACGTTGCCACGGCACGTAGAAATGCCGCGCTATGTTGTGAGCGACGTGGCGGAACACTGCACGACGTTGCAACGTCACGTAGACTCTATGCCGCGCGTGTTGTTAAGGAACAATTTGTCCCCTAGTGAATACATGGCTTAATACCTTTTTATTTCGCTCAAGAAGTTCTGTGATAATTGTACCGATATTAACCTTTACTGAAATTTCCAAAACTATTACCACTTCTATTTTTTTTTGCTTGCTCATGTCACGCTTATCTAATATATATAAACAGAAAATTGATTTTGTTCACTTGCATAGGTTCGAAACACCTCTAAAAAAATAGCCAATACTAATGGTAATTTCTGTCGTAGCATATAACGTAATCAGTTTCATGTGAACTCAGAAATAATTATTTTTAGTTGGTTTCGGTGGTTCGCTGTAAACATTATTTTTTATTAGATCTATAATTATACATAATTATTTTTCATTAGTCCTTTCTAAGCGATTTTTTTGTTATATTAATTAAAATTTGAATTTCGTATGGAGAGCAGACGAGTCCTGTAACTGTAATGTACAAAGTCCTCATTGACAAGCCAACAGCATCGATAGCGAGGTTTAGACTAAGGGTATATTATAATAATATTTTTATTTGTCCGCTGCGGGATTATTATTTGATTAAGATGAATTATACATGTCTCACTTAGACGAAGTTATTTATATGAGAAACTTGTATGAAAGTCTATTATACGATGACCCAGGCATTACAATCTGTATGAGCTGGCTTAAGTGATCACTCTACACAATGCAACGTTCTCCGATTCCATCATGTATGTGAGTCTTTTATACGATAAATAGCTTCGTCTCTTTGAGACTTCTAAAATTCACTTTAATTAAAGGGCATATTATTTCAAAACAGCCCAGCAAAGATAAGGGAGTGCCCACCAGATTGGATCACCAAGGGGATGTTAAGGGATGTATGGCATTCTAGTGTGATTGTCTGATGAATTTTATATTGCACCTATTTACATAAATATTGCAGGTTGATTGGCTCGGGGGATCTTAATTACTGCACGGCCAGGGAAGGGTTAGCGCTGAATCGACATGGGAGGTTGTCACTTGAATACGTAACGAAAACCAGAGCTGTGTCATGTCGCGTGTGAACAATTTATGGGTTATGTTCTTGTGTGTATATTAATTGCGATGGAAACTCCTTAACTTGATAACAAAAAAGAACCAACGATTTGCATTTTTGTGTTTAAATAAATAATTCTTAGCATTTTTGCATTTCTTTTGCACATCTAATTAAGTGAAAAAAACGTGGGAAAAAAGCTTGATTTACTTAGATTATTTCCATTTTTAGCCTTCAAAAATAAAATACTTAAATTTTTTAACATATTTTTACAAAACACATTGGCGAGAGGGTCAGGAATCAATCAACTTTGTATGTCTTATTACACTCTAACATATTAAATTCAGTGCCAGTTACCGCTAACAAAACCACCCGATATGAATTAATAATAATAATAGCAGTTTGAAATTTAAAATAAAATGAATGTTTGAGAATTCTTTTATTTATTTATTATACATGTATAATAAATAATAACAATAACAAGTTAATGCACTAATCCTGTATTAAAGGGATTTAATGATTCATAAGAAATTTAATTTTTACAATAATAAATTCTGAATTTTTTTGTTATTTTATTTTTGATTATTTTGGGGATACATTGCGCATATTGTTTTTATACATAGTCGGATTATTGAACTATGTACTAGTATATTTCTGTCTGTGCCCGTAACTCCATATAATGTCCGTAACTTCTTTATAGTATTATTTTTTCTGTAGAGTGAGTTTAATTTTTTTTCTTCTTTTTTCTCTTTTTTCTTCTTATTTTTATATTTTGTTTTAATTTTTTTTTACCCTCATTTTTGACGGGTTAGGTACAGCTAGTCTATTGAATATGAATTATATGTAACCTTCCAATATTTCTTCAGGTGGCTTCTGGTGATCTACTTGTAGTGAACATGTTTCTTAAGATTTTTTATATTTCGTTAATGATATATTTAACACATCGGCGATTTCAGAGTACTTATTGCTCAAATTATGCATTCGGTGTAATGGAGAATGAAAATGAGCCATTTCTAGTATATCGGGATGGAACATTAAAATTAATTTGATTCAATATGTCAGGGCTATCAATTTCATTGTTTAAAGTTTTAAAGGTTTAAAATAACATACTGGATCAATTATTATTCTTTCGCCTAGTTCAAATAAGTTCATTAAAATTATCGGGAATAGTAATTGAGTTGCTTTCGTGGTATATTAAGTGTGTTATTTAATTGCAAGAGAGTGTGAAATGAAGTGAAAATGTATGAATACTTACCACACTGACTTAGATCATGATAAAAGATCAGTATGCATCAGATGCTGAGGTGGGCAAAGGAAACCACGATAAAGCATGGTCTGACATGATGTGAAAGAAAGAAAGAAAATGAAGTGACAGCTGTTGAAGTATCAGCCAGCATGAACCTTCAGCTCCAGAAGTGAGGTTGGCTGTTTGGGTCACGTACTGGACAGCCACCACTTTAGCTGCCTCCATAAACCTGGGCGCTGCATCTCCATCGCTTCACGTAGGCGGCAGGTGGCCAACGATTCCGTGTATACATCCTTATTGAAAAACCATTCAATGTTCAACAGCACATGGCATTTAGCCAAATAACGTATATCGTGGCCACATTGATGATCGCTCGACTACGCTGGGCTGGACGTGTCCTCAGACTGATTCCTCCAGCGACTGCCAGATTTACGTTATAGTATCAAACTCGAAATATGTTATGTAGATTTACAATAAAGTAGGTAAAAAGGTTTGAAAATTATGACTTTGAGTACGGGGGATTTTGGCAAATAAAAAATACGGGTGCAAGAAATGTGTCAGTAAAACGTTAAAGTATAAGGGCAATACATTTCTCAAAATCGTGTTAAATATTCGACCAAAAATGCGTTGGGATGTCAATGAGCAAGCTGATAAAATTAATTATGTATTTGCTCATCTTCATTGACAATATGTTAAATTAATAATAATAATTCTCTATTAAAAAAAATAAAAATAAATGATAAACATGATTTAAATTCTAAATAAAAAGTATATGATAATTAATAGCTGCCAAATGCATCCAATTATTAAAATAACAAAGACTTAATGTTTTGTGGTGGGTTAATTTGAAATATTTTCGTGGTTTTATTTTGACTTCACTTAATTATTAATTTTTCTTTTGCAACGTTATATATTTTTATTTTATATTTTTGCAATTTTATATATTATAACAACTTATATTATCAAGAAAATATTAGAAAAACGATAAGAATAATAGGGGCGGTATTTTAAAATATGCCCAAGGAAGCCATTTTATCTATGGACGTCACTGTAGCTGTCAAACGTGTAATTTCGCTTTAGGTTGCTCACGCTCCGCTTGCGGGTAGTAGTTTGTATTTAAATAATATGTTAGTTGTTTTGAACGAGAAATTCCACAACGTTTGGCGGCCGTTGAATGACAATCATTTCACCATAATTAACACTTTAATACGGCCATTACTTTGCGTTAATCACTGAAATCAAGCAGAAATGCAGTTAGCACAAACACGCATTGCCGGCGCACTATGTTCAATTAGTATCAGCGTTAACTAGACAAAACGATGGAATTTCATCGCACAAATCACGTTTGCATATACATACGTTGTAGTTATAGAAAAATATTCTTTTCATTATTGTAACCAATTATTAATGTTATAACTAAGGCAGGGCCTCAAAAATTATGACAATTGTTAATTATGGAAATAATCATTTAAAGTATGTAGTTGTTTTATAAATATAAAATAAATTTATTGTTCTTTATCACTCACTTTAAATTAAACATAAATTTATATTTCATCAAAAAACATATAAACAGACATCTATTAGACACATAACTCACTCCCATATTAGTAACAATATTGTTAATAACATATCGTTAATAAAGATATAGTTAATAAATATCATACAAAATAATTTATTTATCTCTCCGTCTGTCTGTCCTTCCGTCCGTTTACCTGTCTGTCTATCCGTAACTTCGTGTAACATCCATAATTTCGTTCGAATTCACGGATAAAAAAACGAAATTTCTACATATTCTTTTAAAATACTAATTTGATTAGAAATGTGTCTACGTGCAAGAATAATTTTGTCTTTATGTGGCAATAAACTCAATCACAGTGCGGCTGCCGCATGTGCATTTGTGCGCGCGTGTCATATTATTAACTTCAGACGAACGCAAAAAGAAAATAATCAGGCAAAGAAAGGACAAAATATGGCGCCATAAATAATCCTTTCACATTGTTTACACACTCATGTGACTTTCTTTCATGCGCGTTTCTGAATCTTGCCACTTCGTTAAGGTCACAATGTGGGTAGATACGCTCTACCTACTTTGTATAAATTCTCTTATTCTTCTTCACTGTTCTAAGCTCAAGGAGCAATTGTTATCATTAATAATAATATTATAAATATATACCTACTTCAGTTAATAAAATTAATTTACTTTATTAGGTGATTCAAAATGGTGCGATAATTTTTGCTATCATCATCGTCATCACATCGCTATAATCCGTGCACTTTGAGGAATTTTTGCTATTAGTTTTCGCCATTTCCGTTTTTTCTTCATAGACCAATTTTTTTCAATCTTAATTAACTAACTAACCATCACGACATTTTATAAGATAAAATAACACATTCTTCTATCGTGGTACATCACTATTGCTTCGGATACATTCATACATCTTCTCATACATGCTGTATGATCGTTGAAGCTTTAAACAGGGCCTCTCTTCCTCCTCCTCTAATAGTATTTGTAGTATCTGATCGTGCCAGGTCTTTCGCAGACGCCTTCTGGTCCTGCTGCCTTCAATATCCGTCTCATGTATTTTCCTAACCATCCTCTCCTTGCTTATACGTTCCACGTGACGAACCATGTAAGCAATCCTTTATTTATGATTAAGATTTTAATTAATGTAAATTATACGTGTCTCACAGAGACGAAGCTATTTGATTGAAAAAATAGTTATGAGAGTTTTTGGGTGTTTATAGGGAATACGAGCTATCATATGGCTGGCTTAAATGATCATTTTACACAGTGTAACGTTCACCGAGCCACCCGAGATCGCCCACACATCTTTCACAATTTTTTTTGAAAATGTGTCATTACCATGAAATAGTATATATATATTGCCGTTGTTTGTGTTCCTAAAAATTTGGTCGTCCTCAAAAAATATTGTATTTAAGTTTTTTACCAGCCACGAAGTTGATCAAACTTGTCATCAAACTTACGCACGATTGATATCCAGGTCAATTAATTAGAAAAATTTGATTAAAAATATGAAAGTCATCGTGTTGTATATGTATGTATATAATATCTGTGAATAGGTATAGAAGAAGAGAATAATAAAGCGTTCCTATATTTTTATCTTAAACACGAATTCTACGATATTTTTGATACTGGAATGATTATTTTTTCTTGTTAAACAAGTATTTAAATAATCGCAAAAGTAGTAAGTATTAAACCAGGCCATGATAAAAAAGTAATTTGAATATTTCTGAAAATTTCCTCTTATACCAAATATCAGTTGTATTATTGTGATTGAATAAAATAAGGTGCACCCTTTATGAAATTGATTAAAACAATTCGATATAAACAACATGGCCAGCTGGTCTGCCTGTAAATGTTGTCAAGTTGATCGATTAATTACTATTGAAAATATTCTACGTTCTAGAACAGCATTTTATCTCACTACAGAAGCTGATTGCTACAATTTACAGTTATTTAAGTCTAAGCCTACTTCCAGTCGGTTAACCTTAGACACAGTTCTTATTTACACTATTTATAGCAACATGGGATAATTGAGGGGCATAAAAGCAAAGGCAGCAATATGCAAAAACAAATGAAAATATTTTGAATGTAGTCACCTAGGATAATTAATTTAGAAGGTCCTGAATTCGAGATTTTATAGGAAATATAGCTTTATCCTTTCAAAAATCATGTTTCCAATCATTATTAAAAGCAAAAGGGAGAGAATGTGCCGAAATCACCGTATCAGTGTATGTGGGTTTACGATAAATGATAAATTCTAGTTTAGTGTTAATTAGTTCAAGAAATTTTCGAACATCATCTTCGTTTTTTCCATGGTGAATTTAATATTTCGGTGTAGTGAATTAACGCGAGAAAATAATAAATCAATATGTCTGTCAGTACCTTTGAAAATAAAAAAATATCAACAAAAACTGTCTTCATCTGTCGATAAGAAATTCTGATTTTCTCGAAACTAGTTGTGAAAAATTAAAATAAATTCTATATATTTTTCAATTTGTTTGACAAACTAATAATATTACACAATTATACGCTCTATTTTTTGTAAATAATTAATTAATAAAATTTGGACTTGACTTTGAACGCATTTTTGAAATCGGTAGGTATGTTTCAGTGACTGAAAAATGTAATAATTTAAAAAGTAACTTTGATTAATCTTCTTGATCGTCTCCACGAGTCTACTTGCAAAGTTTCAGCTCGATCGGATCACGGGAAGAGGGTTAAAAATTGATCCAAATTTTTTTCGACGGCAAGCCGGCAAGCAAGCGAGCAAGCAGACGCCACGAGTTAAACATTAAAAGTTAATGTTTCCAAGTGTTCGGTTACATCCTTCACTAGGGCCCAAAAAGCTCTATTTTTTCGCTACAAAATGAACAACCAAAATCTGACAAGAACATCGAATGTTAAAGATCTAGGTGTTAGATTTGTAAGCAGCCTGACATTTCACGATCACATAGAGACGATCAGTGGTAATGCTCTGAGAATGTTAGGATTTGTTCTGCGTACTGCCAGGGTTTTCGAGAATACCCGCGTACTGAGAACTCTTTACAACTCCTTGGTGCGGAGTAGACTCGAGAGTGGCTCGATGATCTGGGGGCCACATGAGAGCAAGTACTCTCTTATGGTGGAGAAAGTCCAAAAGAAGTTTCTGAGATATCTCTACATGAGAGAGTACGGGCATTATCCTTGGCTTTACCCAACCGAGTTTCTCCAGGGTATGCTTGGCTACAATAGTTTAGAGACTAGAAGGAATGTGTATTTGATTACACATTTTTATCGATTGTTGCGCGGTACGATCGACAATACTGAAATTATGCAGAGCATTGGTTTGTATGTTCCTGATAATTACCTTAGACATCGTCAGCATAGATTGTTTCACATTCCAATATACAGGACTAACCTGCCGATGGTTATGCCTGTTGGAAAAGCCACTGCTATGCTGAACAATATTACTCTGGATATCGATCTGTTCTATAGCTATGCTGAACAAAATCGCTTTGGATATTGATATATTCCATGTGTCTGATGGGGTTTTCCGAAGCAGGGTTCTCCTACACCTCTGACCAGATTGTACAGGTCACTTTTAATTAGTTAATAATAAATTGTTATTTTAATATACGATATGTATATGGGTGTGTACATATGTATGTATATGTATATGTGTATGTATGTATATATATGTGTATAAATTCATAATATATATGCATTAAACATAAAGTTTGTAATGTACATATTATGTAATAAATAAAAATTGAATTGAAAATTGAATTGAAAGAAAAGAAATGAAGTAAAAATGTTAAAATGCGGTCGACACGGCCAAGAAGAGTTTCGAAATTTGAAACTGACTTTCTTTCACCGCTCGATACTTGAAAAATGACCGGCAAACGGGGCGATTGTAATTCATCAGTAGCCGAGCGGGCCATTAATTACGGCGGGATGGCGCCTAATGACCGGCATCCAGGGCCGGGCCGGGCCCCATCCGCGCGGGCCGGGCATAAATACCGGCGCGCGAGGACAAATGGCCGCCCGACAGCTGAATGCTGGGCGGGAGATTGATGGCCCGGCGCGCGCGGGACGACACGGCGGGAACATTTAAATCGTTCCGATGCCCGCCATTGTGTCCGCTCCCGCCATTCATGCGCCTCGCCGCTAAACGCCGTGTACACAAAACAGAAGAATGCTGTCGGTGTTTGTCTCCGGTAATAATACGCGCTATTGTTGTATGTGTTACGTTCGGATATTGAAAAAAATGACTACTGTTTAGCCGAAGGCGTGTACAGGTCGATTTTTGAGGTTATGTTTTTTTGGCGCATTTAGGCTGGCGCCACACTGAGCGTATCTTCCGCATACAATATTCCGCGGCAGATTGAGTCTACAGCAAACACGCGCGCGTACGTAGTGCGGACGATCCGTCGAATGTGGCGTGTTGCATTTAAAACATGAGTCGCGACTAGGGAATGCAATCCCGATCCCACTAGACCTCGAGGCATTTTACGAGATCAATCCCGAAACGAAAAATCGGACGGGATTACCGGGATTGTTCTGCATTTTTTATGTTTTGTATATTTAATTGTATATGTCTGTAGAGCTTTTAGTAAGTACTTAAAACTTATGTTCATGTCACGTTCAAATAATGAAAAAAGCATTGAATAATATTTGCTGTATTTTATCAACCTAGCATAGTAATAAAAACTACTACTAGCTAGTAGTTTTCAACCCATGTCGGATGTTCAAATTCAAAACAAAAAACACATTCATTCATTCGACATTCAATGGGGCTGTCAAAGTATTAATTATTCTATTAATATATTATTCTATATATAATATTAATATATATCTATATTAATATATTATTCTATATATAATATATTATTCTATTAATATAAGTATTAATATATTCTCGAAACTTTTGAATACGGAGCCGTTTTATTCCAAAAATCAATAAAAAATGTCCAACCACAAAGTTAACGCTATAAACATCCAAAATAATACTAAATAAGATTTTTAGCCATAAGTTGATTTGTAATATTTTTTTGTGTAAAGCGCCCTTGAGTACTCGCGTTTATGTCCAGCGGTGGAGAGATGAAGTCTGAAAAGAAGAAGAAGACCAAATGACATGAAAAAAAAATCTGACGGTTAAAACTATACTTGAGAGGGTCAGGAAGAACTAGGTATTTTCGAAGAGTGTATACTAGGAATGGAACATATTAAATAATGTTAAAACGGTCTGATTCTAAAGGTTTTTGTATTTACTTAAATTTTTCACTATCCTGCCGGCCATAATTATTATCTTCAATAGAGTTGAAATATTTGCTCACCTGCCTAGCTGCGTTAAGAATAATTATTATAGGTTTGAATCTTCGATAACACTACGCCTACTAGTTATTCTTACTACAATGAACTATGCATACACTTAAATATAATGAAAACAAATACATGGAAACTTAAATGTTAATCCTAAATCGGAATATAAAAAAATGCGATTATCTCAATTATTTTAATAAACATTCAAACTAATCTTTCCTCGTGTATTTATATAGGTTCTACTGTAAGAATATTAGGACTCTCCAATTATTATTTATCCTTAACCTAAGCTAACCTTAACCAAACTTGATTTTTGAAAAATTCTGCCTAGATACTTACTTATTGTATTTTCACATTTATATTTTCATTTGTACACATTTACATTTGTATTTTCACACTGTGTTATTCCATTATATATGTGGTATAAAAGCAAAGGCAGCAATATCCAAAATATAAATTAGGGAAGTCATCGAGAATTACTTATTTATAATGTAACGAATTCAAGATTTTATAGGAAACGTAGCCTATAAATTTAAAGGAAACATGATTTAGGAAAGGATAGATACAAAATAAAATCTAAAATCTTTTTTAAATAAGTAATTATCGGTGACTCTATTCAAAACATTTTTAATTGATTGGATATTGATTGCTGCTTTGCTTTTATACCCGACATATTCTTTTAGCCAACTTTTTCATTATTTTTATTTATTTTTTCTATGAATTTACTATTTATTTGTATTGTGTACTTTTAGTCTTAATATGCGGCCATGCTGACGAAATAAAAACTTGCTGATAGATAATGGTTAAAATTTACAACTTTCAAAATTATTGTTCCTGCTTAATTTTGTATTCATTATTCGAGAACGCTGCCTTGTGTACATTTAAGTATTCTCAGAAACAATTTACACGAATTTCTTCGGAATTTTTTTTTCCGTTTTTTACCCTAATAAATTGCAGTCATTAGTTAAAAGGTCTGCGAACTGTTTGCACGCTGCTATTCACATAATGTGCATAACGATGCATTTCATTGCACCTCGTGTTTTCTGAGCTTTTTACAACCTCATGATTAATTTAAGATAAAAGTTTTTCAAACCTTCCCACGCAAGGTTTGGAGCCTTTTTCTGTAATATTATTCTTAATTTAATTTAATCTACAGTATTTTATTATTTCTCAACCATAAATATTCCATTTTGTATTGTCCAAATTTTTTTTACATTTTACTTTAATGTTACATTAAGCCTTTTTCATCCAAAGTCATTAATGCCCTATTGCTAGTCTAAAAAGTATAAATAAATAAAACATATATTTAATTTCAACATTAACCTGAGAGCTGAATTTTACCCATTGATCAATATTTTTGATAAACATACTTTTTAGGGATCGCAAACGGTTATACTTCTTTTTAAGAAAGACAATCGAATTAGTATTTGCAAGTCGTACGTACGAGGCACATTGTTTCGTTGTATTGGTAGATATTTATACGCGTAAACACCAACACACAATATGCGTCGTACGCACAACTTACACATACTTATTCGATTGTCTTTCTTAAATGGATAGAGGTGTCCTTGCCTAATGGATTAGTGTCAAATAAAATTAAATATATAAGAATATGATGCTGATTTATTGTGAAGAATTTAATGAACTGACTTTCAATTTTGATTTAATGTTTTTATATATTCTTAACCACAGCTTTCATATTTATTTTAATTTTAATTAAAATATATCGGTAAAAAAATTAATTTTATAATATGTATGTAAACTCTATATTAATTAGTAAGCTGTGTGTATATTTTTTGGCAATATAGTGGTATCCTCGCATGAAATGCGGGAAATCGGTGTTTTCGTTAGTTATATAATTTTTGATTAGAGTTATATAACTATATTAATGAATATTGCATTTGAACTAGAAAATCAAATATTGTTTACATAAGTCACAGATATGCAACGAAATTTTTTATTGCCTATTTATATATTTTCTCTTCGCTTTTTAAAATTCTTTGATATCCACTTGGATTCAATTTAAGTATAAATTTTACGAAATACGATACATCGCTTCGCATATGAAATCCTAGACTTTATTAGTACGCACATGTAGGAGTATACTGGTAGCGATTAAAATTTATTAATTACTTTGAATAGTGCAGTAACTTACCATTGTAGATAAAATCCGATATGCTATTTAAAACTATATATGACTGTAAAACAATTTCACTGATTATCCGGCGTACCTGAAGGCGATCATTTCTTGATTTCATTAGCTTGATGACGTTGTGAATTTTTTAATATTATTTTAATTTACATGAATTAAGAGGAATTAATTTCTAATATTCGATATTAGTTACTTTATTGATAGTCCAACGTGTTACAAAAAATAAATTGTAAAAAAATTGAAAAAAATGCAAACTTTGAATTCGTTTATTTCAAAGACATTATATTTCACACTTTATGCCATAAAATATTCTTTCAAATGAGAAAAAAAAATAGAGATAATGGTCTCAAATTAAAAACATCATGGTATCCGATGCTTTAAAAACCAATCTCGTCGCAGATTCCGCAAAGATAGTGATCAGACAATAGATGAAACATACACACAACAACAAGACAACTCGTGACAAAACATGTCTAGGGCATGGTATTGCGACGTAACAGATAAACACATAGTCTCCCTGCTTTCGACACGGTATTGCGAGACAATACTTAACCCAGGCGCGTGCAGTGGGAACAAGGAGCATGACTTTTATTTAACCGTATATTTGGGAAAAAATATCGAAATAATCTGAATAAAATGTTTATTTTTAAAATATATGCTTAAGAAAAAGTCTTGCTTCTTGTTCCCAGTGCACGCCCCTGACTTAACCAAAACATCGAGATTCACAGTTACTCATCAGCCCTGATGAAGGATCTGCAATGTCGTAAAATGAAAGGTCGAAAAACACAGAATACTATCCCAGAAACACAAACCAGAAGATTCTAAACGGCCGTTAGAACATTTTTATATTACCCAATGCTTCGCATAATTTCAGACTTATCGATCATACCATGCAAAAATTGATACGATTGAGTTATCAAATACACATTTATTCTGGTCTATAAACTATTGTAGCAAATCATACCCTTGAGTATCTCAGTTGGGTAGAGCCCGTACTCTCTCACGTAGAGATATCTCAGAAATTTCTTTCGGAGTTTCCGCACCATAAGAGAGTAATAAACTTATGTGGCCCCCAAATCACCAACTCATTTGATTTAGGCCACTATATCTGTATCATAACCGACACGAAGTAGGATGATAAAAAAGTTCACAGCATTATCTAACTGCCATTAAAAATATTAGAATACTAATATATGATAAATTTATATATAGCTGTATAGTTGAAGACGTGACTCGAAAAAACTGTGCATTTACTATGCATTTAGTTAATCGCCGCGTTAATTATATAAATTACTACCATTAATACTCGGAGTAACCCGAGCTAGAGTCATTTTATCTAACTTGGGTTGAAGTATCTATATAATATCTTCATTCGAGACATGAAAGGTTAAACAGGTAGGCTAGTTCTTTTAAATTAATTTTCTGTTGTAATCCAACCATTTTATTTTTAAACGATAAAAATATCACTGGTTCAACATCACAAGATTGCATGTACGCGAGAACTTCGCATAACTTTTTTACAAAAATGACTCAATATACACGGTTTGTCGTGATGGAAGAAGAACTAAAACACTAAAATCATTTTAACTTATTAAGATATTTAATCAAAAAAGTCACTGGACGCAAATTTAAATTTGAGCCCTGTTCCATAATTCATACTAATTTCAAATAAACCACTCGCCTGTGGAACAATTGATATTCGAATTTTAGAATATTCGCCCGACCGCGGAACACTTTATTACGCCGTTTCTTATCGCACTGATTTGCTCACTCAAAATATTCCGCAAGCAGGTAGGTACTCTGCTAATTTATTTCGCTGGTTGATTATATTCGTTCTGTGTTATCTTTATAAAATCTTCAATAACTTTGTTGACTCGCCCTATTTATTAGAGCAAATAGGTTTAAGTTGTCCTGCATACTCAACGCGTTCAAATAATTTATTTTACGCAAACTTTGGTAGGACTAACTACTTAAAAAAACTGCTTTGTAACTCGTTGCACCTCAAAATACAATATGTTTAATTCTACAAATAATCTAGACATTTTTACTGACAATTAGCATTTATCTAAAATGAAACTCCGTAATCTCATTTATGACTATTGATTTGATACTTCTTTAATTGAATCCCATTTCCTCCCTCTTCCCACCCCTCCCATTTTATGCATTATCATAATTTAAATCTTTGAAATATTTATTATTTATCACATATTCTTTATCATTGTTTTTTATTTAGTTTTTTTTTTATTACCAGCTTCGAGGAAACTTTACTGGTCATACTCACAAATATTTTTTTGATATTATATAAAAAAAAAAATTAAAATTGTACTGTATGTTTCCCAAATAAATAAATAAATAAATAAATAAATAAATAAATAAAGAAATAAATAAATAAATAAAGAAATAAATAAATTAAATAAATAAATAAATAAATAAATAAATAAATAAATAAATAAATAAATAAATAAATAAATAAATAAATAAATAAATAAATAAATAAATAAATAAATAAATAAATAAATAAATAAATAAATAAATAAATAAAATAAAAACAATACGCCTATTCGCTTTTTCTGTCATCTCGTGTCTTATCTGTCTTAACTATCTGTCGTCCGCTTATACATTGATTGTCACATCGGGAATATTCTGTTATTACCCTGTCTATTCGAGATTTATTATCTACATATTCTTCAACGTACGGCCTGTCTCGGAAATTCTCGACTACGTATAGTTCTTATCGCTTAAGAATCTCGTGACAATATTATTATAACATATTATTAACATTCTTTGAACATATTTAGAGCAGAAAAATAATGTGTAGAAGTTACACAATTCGAAAAAACAAATAGCACTAATACTATTATTCTATTATATTACACAAGTAGAACCAATGTGCAATGGTGTAAACTTAATGACTGGAAAGGATCGGTACAGTAAGCATTTAAATAAGCAGAATCATTAAAATTAACTTCAGACTTGGTTAATTATTTAAGTTAAGTTGTTTCTGTTATTGCAGATTACATTCCTTTTATTGGTAATAAAATATATATTCGTATTACATTATCCATAAATTTCATGTTCGAGTGGAAGCTATTATATAATATTTAGAATATATTGAGATTATTCAAAAAATTTCAAGAACACAGTACTGGATTTTATCCACAGAGAGAACGTCATTAATCAATATATATTATAAATGTCCCATAAAGATGTGTATTAACTATCAATGTATTACATTATCCATAAATTTCATGTTCGAGTGGAAGCTATTATATAATATTTAGAATATATTGAGATTATTCAAAAAATTTCAAGCATACAATACTGGATTTTATCCACAGAGAGAACGTCATTAATCAATATATATTATAAATGTCCCATAAAGACGACGATATTTATACATCCTAAAGTAGGTACGGAAGTACATTAGGTGTTTATAGGGCTTACGACTTATCATATGGCTGGTAGTAAAATAATCTCACATTTGAAACAAGGTATGCAAAGTTGACATATATACAACTTCCAAAAATTTAATAGATATGGGTGGTAGTCTATTGTGGGTGGAATTGGTAATGTCACATTATATAAAGTGATCACTTTAGCCAGCCGGACGATAGATCATAAGCCCTATAGACGCCCAATAGACTTCCATTCCTACTTTCCTATATAAATAGCACTGTCTCTAGGAGATATCTATAATACTCGTGTATCTTGATCTAATTTTCTTGGCATAAAAAGACTGTCGCCCATATCATAGAGTTGTGGATTAACTTGATAATCGCATTTTAAATACATACTCAAAATTAAAATACAAGAATTATTTAAATGCTTTAATAGTAAATTATTGCCCATTTTCTACGCCGAGTACCTGAATCTATTGGACATAAATAAATATAGTTTTTTAATGGCAACTTTGTATCGTACATAAAAATATCACGCCATTTTGTTCTTTTTTTATATATACACAGGTGTATGTGTATACCCGATTGTGAATGAATATTTTTACGAGAGGACACAACTCCAAATGTTAAATGGCGTTCTTTTTTAAAGTAAAATATGATGTCATGAATATTCATCTCGGAACCGACCAATGGAAAACTAACGTGTGGCGTGACTTGTCACGATTAGCATATTTCGGCGACTTTTTGGCGATATTAAATCACAGATGTTTATTGGAGGATTCATTGCTAATTGAGCCACAAGCGATTGATATTTAGCATTAACGAGCCGCGGCGTGGCGTATGCCGGTTTATCGGGTGGTCCGCGCAGCCATTCAATAACCATTCGAAGCGATTGAAATTTAACGATATTTTTTATGATTTTGTCGCATGCATTGAGTTTTTTGTGATCATGTTTATTTAATGCATAATTTAATTCAACGCACCTTCAGATATCTAGGCAAAGATATGGTTGGAGGTGCTTAGGTTAACAAGTCAACTATCTCTGGTGCTCTAAAGTCCATAATTTGGAAAAATAAAGATATGGCCATCAAGAGCAAGATGAGAATCTACAAAGCATGCGTACCACTGATAGTCACATACAGCGTTGAAGCAAGGGCAGACACAATCAGAAATAAACAAATATTGAGGACTTCCGTGATGAAAACACAGAGGATGATAGCAGGCAAGTGTTACGTCGTGAGAATCGGGAAGGATTTGGTGTTTCGTCTAGAAAAAGATATGTCTTTTATTACGCGTGGTTTATTCGGTAGGTACTAAATAGACACAACCGTGATTGTCGAAGTGTGAATCTCGAATAGCACCGTCGGAGAAGTGAAGTAGGTACCTTCACTTCAGCAAGACTCTGAGGGATTGCGTGAGATAAGAGAGATGTGTGAGGAAGAAGACATTGTACGATGGAGTAAACAGCGAAGAAGGGACTAGTATGGTCGTGTCCAGAGAATGGACAGTACCAGACTCCCTTATATCGTATTACATAATCAGCCCCATGGAACACGTCCTCACGGAAGATCTCCCAAAATATGGAAGAACAGTTGGGAATCCACCTCACAAGCGACGCTACCTCTAGAGAATAGACTGCATGAGTCTTTTAAAAGGAAGAAGAAGCAGATAGTGGGAAAATTAATTGGCACACTTATCCTTTTGTTTCCGGTGGCTAGATTGTCCGATGTATGAACTATGAGTGAATTTTTGATGAATGTTAGCGAATCGAAAGTAATGGTGTTCGAGAGAGATAAAAAAATGAATAAGTGTGATGTATTAGTAAGTAATGAATACTTAAAACAAGTGAACGAGCTTGTGTATTTAGGAAGTATGTTTACTATATACGGTAAGGCTGAAAACTATATCGAAAGGAGAGTGACTTTGGGAAAAAAGTAAATGGTGCTCTGAATGCAATTATGGCCAATACGAATATGTAAAGAGAAGCGAGACTTGCGGTACGTAATGAAATTCTGGTGTCAACTGTGATTTATGGAAGTGAAGCCTGGAATTGGCAAAAAAGAACGAAAGTAGACTGAATGCAGTAAAAGTGCGTTCGCATAGGCGTACGTGTGATTTTTTTGTATGATAGAGTAGAGAATGCACGAATTAGAATCGAATGTAATGCTGGGTGTAACATAGTATATATAATAATGAAATAATCACAGAGATGGTTTATACAAAGTATAGTGTTAATGAGCGAGAAAAGGATGGTTAAGACATTTTATGAGGCGAATGAAGAAGACAGCTGATCAGAGGGCAACCGCAGAGCGTGTACGAGAAGATGTATGAAAGATGATGAGGTAAAAGTGGAGTGCCAGAACAGAAAAAGTATGCGTTCTATCCACTCTGCCTACCACTCCGGGGAAACGGTTTATGATGGTTAGTTAATGAGTTAGTAAATCATCATGATAATCTTATCAACAAAAAAATTAATTAGAAATATCTACAGGACTACAAGACGGCCAGCCAAGTCCAATGGGCAATAACACTACTTTATAACAATTTCATATTGAATTTTCGATTACATATTGTTTTTAAAAGTTTTTGAGATACATTTTAAATAAAAAGGTGGTAGCTTTTAATAAAAAATAAAAGTGTCTCACCAAAATAGTCTCTAAAGTATGTACGGATGTATATCCACAAAATACATGAAATCACACCGAAGACCGTAAAAATGTATCAGGCATACGTCAAGAGTAGAATAGGATATTTGATACCCTTCTGGGGAACCGGAAACAAAACTAAACTAAAGAGACTCCAACGACAGCAAAACAAAATACTAAAAATGGTCTATGATCTGAAATACACCAACTGAAATTGTATACCGTATAACACAACAATTAAAAATTGAAAGCATTACAAAAATCAAAACACTTAAAATCATTCACAAACTAGCAAATGGCGAAATACAAGATAAGGACATAAAATTACACAAAATACACGAAAACCACCAACACAACACTAGAACGGCTCAAAACTATCACATGACATATGCCAAAACAAAAAAAGGACAATCACGACTAATTTGCAACGGATTAAAACTATACAACGACCTACCATAACAGACCAAACAACTGACGACTGACAAATTCAAAACAGATGTGACAAAAATGCTAAAACTCGGCCAATTATAAAAAATGATTTTGTATCTAAATTATATTATTATTATATTCCTATATTGAATCATGTAAAAAAGTTATCCATAATTTTTTTCAGGATTCTATTATATTTTTGAATAAAAAAAGTTATAATAATAAAAATGAGTAAGATAAAAATTCTGTATCATGATAAAAGATTGTTGCTGTATTGCTCTATTGAAATGATGTGATGATAATTTAGTTAGTTACTTTAAATCAGTAATGTCGAACACGTTATTTATTAAAATAATTTTTATATCTACTTCAATAAAAAAGAAACACGTAATTGAAGGAAAATGATTTAAACTTATATAAACCAAAGCTCTAATCGCCTCTCTTCAAGCAATATTATTTTGTGTTCATCGAATAAATTCATATTTCATTATTTATTATGCCATTGGTACTTCTGCTATAACGTTTATATTTTAAAAAACATATCGATGTTTACTTATAACGTACGCTTATTATTTATAAAACGGTGGTTACTTGTAACACTGTGAACTAGTAGAATGGTAGGTATGCGTCATTACTAATCAATGTAGTATTTACTTAACCAATCAAAATACTATGATATGTACTTCCCGCACAGAACGGGCACCTGCTATTTGAATAATAACTATTATGTCTTGAGAGATTAACTTACACAATAAATTATAGAATTTAAATGGAGTTAAAGAAAATTTACGAATCAGACATTACTGATAAATAAACGAAGAATCGGCAGGCAATAATTTACAGGTAGACGCGAGGAATAATAATAGAAAGGTAAATCTTGTAAAGGAATACAGATATTTTTTCTTTTTAATTACGGTTGCCTGGTGATCCAGTGGTCTGTAGTTCGAGACCCGTTCCAGGACAAGTGAGTCCAATTTTTATGGCATAAGCGTTTAGCTTAGTTTAGAGTGATGTGATTCGAATTCCGTGTATGCATCTTTATTAAAAAAATAAATAAACATTACCACTTATGTTGATATGTGGGGTATAAAATCAAAGGTAGCAATATCCGAAAAATTAAAAAAAAATGTTTGAATGCTGTCACCGAGGATGACTAATGTAAAATGTACTGAATTCTAGATTTTATATATCTATCCCTTTCAAAATCATGTTTCCTATAAATTTACAGTCTATTTATGTTTCCTATACAATCTCGAATTTCGTATACTATAAATTATAGTGCCTAATCCTCGATTTGATATAGTACCTAATAATTTGGACCAGACGAGACTTCCCAGAGCCGTGATGCGCGGGATTCCAGAGAGATGGAGAGAGGGCTGGATTTTTTTTTGGATATTGCTGCCTTTGCTTTTATACCCCACATTATATATGAATTAATATTTTTGTACAAAATTATCAATTCTCTAATTGAAAGTCTTGATCTTTTCTCTTAAGCATGTCTTAGAACTAATTGCATTGTCAACGTGATAAAAATATGTATTCTATTACAGTAATACGCCAGACTGCCATACTGGGCAGTGAGGAGTGTATGTGTAAGTTTGTTCGTTTGGAGATGTAGTCCAAGACAATTTGATTAATTTAAGAAAAAACGTGCAGTCGATTCTGACAGCGACAGTTTCTATATCTAATAAAATTTTCTACTGTTTTACTCATAGTTTTGTTGACTGTTTAATTTTTTACATCACACAGCGTTTCATTAAATTATTTTTCTGTGGATATTTATTTACATACCTAAAGGTTTTTTATAATTTTCTGAGTTGTTTAAAAATGAGTTTGTTTAATCTTCTGGTTTTTGTCTTCTGGGGTATTATGCCGTGTTACTACGACCTTTCTGGCCGACGTTTCGGATCCCATTGCAGGGTCCATCATCAAGGCTGATGTGTTATTGAGAGTGTTGGTGTTGTGGTTAAGTATTGGCTTGCAATACTGTGTTGCAAGAACGTTGTCAGTGTGTGTTAAGTAGTCTCAACAAGACCTTGAGATCAGCGGAAGGATAGAGATCGCTTAGAAACAGACGGAGTGTATAGACTCGACTGTCAAGACTGCGATAAAAGTATACGTAGGACAAACGGCGCGTACAATTTCCAAAAGGGTTGACGAGCACAACCGGGCGTGCAAACTCGGTCATCCAGGAAAATAAGCACTGGCTGAGCATTTTCTGGATGCAGGCCATCATTTTGCATTCGAACCGAAAATCCTTGGAAAGCCTAAGAGTCACGCCTACGAGTCTTATCAAGGAGGCATTCGAAATCTACAAGCACCCGATAAATATTAATAGAGATGATGGTCTCAAATTAAAAACATCTTGGTATCCGGCGCTTCAAAGTCAATCTCGTCGCAGTTCCCGCAGAGATAGTGATCAGACAATAAATGAAACATACACACAAAATAACACACTGAAACGGTATTGCCTAATAACATAAACACAGAAACTAAGCTTTCGACACGGTATTGCAAGCCAATACTTAACCACAACACCAACACTCACATTAACACATCAGCCCTGATGATGGACCCTGCAATGGGATCCGAAACGTCGGCCAGAAAGGTGGTAATAACACGGCATAATTCCCCAGAAGACACAAACCAGAAGATTCTGCGTGGCCGTGAAAATCTAATAACATTCTTGAGTTTATTTAAATTTGTGATAGTTATTTTGATTGATTTCTTGTGAACTTTTTTACTGTTAAACTTTTTTCTTATTTTTTTAATAACTTCTGCAATGGTGCTCTGCACCCTTTGTACACAGAAATAAAATTAGAAAACAAGCATGGTCGGTACATTGTTCTGCAATAATTAAAGTTTGTAAATTAATGCAATTACTAACTTTAACCCTTCTAAAATGACATATTTATTAAAATATTTCACAAACCTACCATTATTCGTTCTTAACATTGTTGCTTACTACTATTCATTAATTAATTCAAAATAATTAACTTAAAAATATCTCATCTAACTTTGTTCTTAACATTTGTGAATCTTTTTAATTGGTCTATGAAATGAACACTATACTTTTTCACTATATGTTTAAAAAACTGTTAAGATTCCTTAATAAATAACATTCAAGGCTGTGAACAGCGCTATCTAGAGTAGCGTCGTGTCTTGATAGCGTTAGTGATGAACATTATTAAATGGAGAATTACGCTTTTTTTGCTTTTTATGCCTCATTTTTATACTACACCTCATTATTATTCAAGCCATTTGGTAGCGTTATTAACGTACATTGTTACATAAAGAATTATATATTTTGATTAATGATTGATAGCAATGATATATGTAAAATAGTAACGGATGCATTCAAATCTTTTAATTTTCATTAAATTGAAATATTAAATAAATATCTAATTTAGAGTATTTTATTGAAAAACATAATGTCAGTGTTTTCAATTAATCATACTAATTTTGAAAACGGAATGAGATCAGCTATTGAATAGGAAGTTACGAACGGACATTCGAAATTATTTTTATGTTGAGATTATATGATTAAGTTTAATGCTACTTCCAATGCTGAAGTATGTAGGTATCCTATAAAACTTGGGGTTTAAAAGTTTAGTGTAAAGAAATGAGGCATGGAAAAATGTATATACGAAGAGACAGGAAAAAATGCATGGGTAAGATAACAGATAAGACAAATGTTGAACAAGTGCAATTGGAATCAGAAGCCAAACAGCCGCCCTAAAGTTTGGTAGATTGATGAAATCATCAAACTCTGAGGAAATATGTGATAGAAAACAGTTGATGATGACAATGATAAATATTTGATAGTTATAATATTAAAAAAAAACTAAACGTTTTATTATATTTTTTATATTATAACTGTGTCCACGAAAATGACATGAAACAGTTGAAATCGTTTTTATGCCATTTATGATATGAATTTTTATAGCAATTAAATATTTATAAGTTATCATCCAGGATGTTCTAACTAGCTTATCTCGAAAGATATATTTCTCGTATTTAAACGTCAATGGCCTCTGAAAATTTCACCACCTAATTAAATAGCTTTAAAATAAAATATCAAATTATATCAATTTTTATCTGCTTAATGGTGGATTCAAAAATCGACCGAGACCATTAAATATTTTTGTAATAAAGTTTTAATTCACGCGAATAGTTTATTTGGATAGTAAGATCTGAATAAGATATCAAAATGATGACGGCATTTATTTATCGACCGTAAATTTATAATGACTAATGAATATTTAAAGCTAAATTTATATTTCAGACATTTATATAGGTACCCATTGATTTTATTATTCAGGTAGGTATGTACGTCGTCATCCATATCAGTCTCCAGTGACCGAGAAATTCAAGATTTTACCGCCCTCTTGACTATCAGCGCATCATAATGTGGAAACCAGTTTAATTGTCCATCCCTCTTGACGGTAATTTATCACAAGTTTCACAATATTTTTTTTGGATACTTACCTGAATTAATCTAGCGTTCACGTGCGGGTCTAAAACCAGGGTTTCGCTAAAAAAATATTTTCGTGAAATCTAAAAAACCGCCGAATATTTTTCAATAAAAGTTTCTTTTGGATTTTATTGGTCTTCCTCGCTCCGTATCATGAAAAACAATAGTTATTGTCGAAAATACCTAGCAGTATAAAAATACATTTTTTACACATCCTCGTACATTTTGCACAGATAAAATTCCGAGGTGCACGGGTGCCGATAATACTTAATCCTTTGTTTTAAAATGACAAGAGACAGATTTTATTGCCGTTTTAAAGTAATGTAAAATCAGTCAAAAACGATTGAATTTGATACCTAAATTATGTGATCGAGTTTTATTACCTGTTTTGTCCATCAAGTCAAATTAATTTTTTGTATTTCTTGGGCACTTACAATGTAACAATTTCTTTCAGACATTATTAAAGAGTTTAAATTTACAATGTACTGTTTGTAGCGTAAATTCTTTAATAAGTAACAAAATAAGTAAACAAATAATGTCTGAAAGTAAAACTAATCCTGGGCAGAGTTTAAAATGATTTAAATATTTTATTCACAGCCCACCAATAAAATAAACAACGGACATCATTATGTACCGAACCCCTAATACGAATGCGAATCATACGGTGATCTAAGTATCAATTATTAGGTTAAGGTAAACAGGTTTTAGATACTTCTAGTTAAAATTCTCTGGAATTCACAATTGTGTTTTAGATTTTCGTTTTTTTTTGTGTGTTTTGATGTTTATTCATTTTGTCATCTCTCTGGTAAGTGTCAGCATTTACAGGGAGATGCGCGTAATTTTGCTAACACGTGAGTTCAAATTTTGTCATTTAAAATATTTGCGTTTTATTATCTACTCGGTAATTTTAGCATAACGCATATATTTTTGTAATTAACTTGAAGACTGTAGTATCTTACGAGATCCTAGTCATAATCGCTCGCCGTATTAAAAGTGTGTGTTTATCATATACTAGTATTTTTCACTTTTTTAATAGAAAAAAAAAGTATCTTGAACTATTTTATTCTGACAAATAAAAAAAGATCCCGTTTGAAGTCGGGTGAGTGAGTTGAAAAAACATTTTCGGTATAAAATAAAGTTTTATGTAAATTTACCAATAAAATTTATTAATGATGTGGTGTTGAACCTCTAGGTGTCGTCGGTGTCTATTGATTTTGTAAATTGTACCTCAATAAATCAAGGCGCTGATGGACCTAGTTTGTATATTAATACCCACTTTGCATACGCAGTGCTGGCCGACCGGTTCAGGTGTACCGGGTAACCAAAATTGACTTAAGACTCATACCTTAAAATTTCATCGATGCTGCTTTCAATCTGGTGTAGGGTAACAAAATAAGTAAAATTATTGAAAATTTAGATATTTTTAAAAATTAATTAAGATACGTTACATGAGTCTCACAGAGACGAATCTTTTCATTCTGAAATCGTGTAAGGAAGTCTTTATAACAATGCAATGTAAGTAAGTGTCAATTTACACAATGCAAATTTCACTAATTCCACCGTTAGAAAAAAAAACTCCATTTTAAAAAATAAAATACAGGGGTATCGTTACCAGTTGCGAAATATACGTATACTAACTAGTTAATGAAAAAAAACAACAGATGTCTCTAGCATTGATTTGATTTCAAACATACATTTGAAGAACATTAAAAAATTTAATAATGTGTGGAAATTTTACGATGGAATTGAAGTGAACGTTGCATTGAGAAAAGCGATCTCTTAAGCCAGCTGATACAGATTGTAAGCATCGTATAGGAGACTTCCATCCACTTCCTCGTATATAAATAGCTTCATCTCTGTGCGACTTCTATAATTTATCCTAATTAATTAATAATTGCATCATTTATATAGCGCCGTTTTTGTGAGTACTCACCTCAAGGGCGCTCGTGACAAATAACGTATTATCTATCTAGTATAGATAGTATATATTTATATCTCTCTATACTATGTATATATATATATATCGGGGTATCACTATATAATAGATTACGATAGATTTATATATGATAGTATGAGGATAGATGATAATAGTATTAGATGATTATTATAGAGGGATGATATAATCTATATTATATACAACTTACTTTTAAAAAAACTTATTTACTTTACTTATTCACTAGATGACATGTGAAAAATGCAATTTTTTAAAACTATAATAGTTGGAAGTGCCTGAAAGAATCGGGTATTTTCGTGGAATGTTTACTAGGACTGGAAAACATTAGGTGTTGTAACGGTCTGATTCTACAGATTTTTATATAATTGTCTAAATAATGCATTATCAATCATATTATGACAATATCGTTTATCTATCTGTACCTATAATTAATAAAAAAAATTTTTTTTCACAACTTGTATATTGAAAATATCAACATGTTTCAGGGTCAACGGTCACTTTGTCAGAATACAATGTATACTAACAAATTAAAAGTCAAAAATTGAAGTATAGACCATCAAAATGTATAAAAATAATTGATAGGAAATGAATAATTATTAAGCACTTACATGAAAACAAATTTAAAAGATTGATATTTGTAAAAAGGACCAGGTTATTCATAATAAATATATAAGTGGTGAAAATATAGTACATTTTTGTTAATTACTAACTGTTCGTACCCGGCGTTGCATGGGTTAAGGAATAAGTTAAAATAAGTTTGAGGGAGGAAACGAAAGGTTCAATGTTTACAAAGGCTCTAAAAAAACAATGTTCATTTCATCTAGGCCGGGATGGATGGGATGTCTAGGACGAAATGTGGCTTTTGTTTTCCATCGAGTTCTTAAGAAAAAGTATGCAAAATTTGGGTAAATTCTATAAAACAGTATGGATTTATACGGAGAATATACCAAGAGGAGAGGGTGGTTCAAACGGAAGGGAAAAAGGCCCATGTTTTCCACCGAGTCCTAAAGAATATGGTGTAAATTTGTATTGAAAGTATAGGGTAAATTAGGAGGGGGTAAATGTAACTTATGTTGCCCTAAAAAATAAGTAAACCAAATTTGAGTCAGATCGGTCTAACAGTATAGATCTGTATAGAAAATATATCAGCGGGAAGGGGTGGGGTAAAAGGAGAGGGAGGAAATGTCACCGATGTCACCCGCCATGTCTCAAAGAATAAATATACAAAAAAAATTTCAGCTCGGTCAAACGGTACAGATTTGCATGGAAAAAATATCATGGGGAGGGCGTGGGGTAAAGGGGGAGGGAGGAAATGTCACCTATGTCACCCGCCAGGTCTTAAAGAATTAGTATGGAAAATTTGGGTCAGATCGGACAAACGATATGGCAGCGCATAAAATACGAACATTGATTTTTACATATAAGATAAGTACCTATATATTGTCACTATAAAATCATTTTGCTCTTGTAGAAGAAAATACATGGTGAACCAGAGCTAGCCGCAGACAGTTGGCCGCTAGATTTCTGCCTATGTTGTGAGACTAAAATGTTCAAGCAACTATGACCTAATCAGTAGTTATGGAGATATGCAATATCAAAGTTTGTCTTTTTTTCAATATTTCTGACTTATTTTTTGCAAAAAACTGAACTATCATTACAATAACTTACATCGATTATGAAAAATTAATTGTCTTCAATGTAACTTAAATAAAATGTTAAAAACGTTGTAAAAAAACCTTTTTTAAAACAATTTTTGGAAGGTTTTTAGCATTTTATTCGACTTGTATTTAAGCGAATGAATTTTTCATAATCGACATATGTTGCTGTAATGATTCAACTTTTGAAAATAAATTGAAAACTTTTATTTTGCATATCTCTAATGATTCAAGCAACCATGATCCAATATCAATAACTATTGATATTGGATCATAGTTGCTTGAACATTTTAGACTCTACCGGCCAAGTTCCTGCTGCCAGCTCTTGTACACCCTGTATATTATCTGTTTAAAGCTCATCATATCTTCTTCTTCTTCCTCAGCCTTTTTTTCTCTACTCCTAGATGTAGGCCTCTTCCATTTTCCTCCACTCATCTCTGTTTATCCTCCTTCGCATCCAGGTTCTTCTGCTTGCTGGACTATGTCATCGGACCACCTTTTGGGAAGTCTTCCGACGCTTCTATTTTTCTTCCAAGGTCTCCCCTGTAGGATTCTGGGTGTCCATCTAGTATCCTCCTGTCGAGCCATATGTCCATGCGATATTAAAATGGCAGTGGGCTGAACATATGGCTCATAGTATTGAGATCTTTAAATATAGTAGATACTGATTCAAAATTGGTATCCATTTTAATCGTGGCATCCTGTATTTATTATATTATATTCCTAATTATAATAATACATTGAATCACGTCTTTCATGGCCAACACCGCATCTAATGACCTGTTAAGTTTTATCTCCTCACTCCAATGGTCTGTTGGATAGGTCATGCCGTATTCAAAGAAAAACAGCACGGAATAGTAAGCGTCCAATTATGCCAGTTTAAATGTCACAGTGCTGTGTTTTAATATATGCATTGATTGAATCAGTACCATCGCCATCCTTTCTTGTAGATTACACCGCGTTGTTTAATTAGTGAATTATGTAAAATGCCTCGAATACTTCCAGGTGCGGGGCGGCCACTTATGAATTTTAATCACAAATATATATTGATACAGAAAACTAAGCGATGGAATCATAATTGATTACATCTCGTTATATCACCTAACACTCAAATTTTGTGAAATACAAGAAACGTAACTAAACGACCTCGGCAAAAAAATTGCTTTTGGTCATTACGTTGGTCCGTTGTGGGCAAATTATTTATTATTTTTTCAATTAATTCATCAAAATTTTAGATTGACATTTTTAAATAAATAAAGATAATATATTTAACAATTCAGGTGTTTATAAACTGTCGTGTAAAGATAGTGCAGCGTTTTATATTTTAAAAACCGCTCGAAATTTCAATGTAAGAGTTAAAGAGCACTTGAGATGTATGAATAATCATAGTTTTTCTGAATTTGCAAATCATTTATTAGAAAATGATCACAGTTGATTGATAAAAATCTAGGACTTTCTATTTTACGGATAAATAATTTTGGTCTGAAATTGAATAATTTAGAATCATTAGAAATTAGTAAAGCATGTAATAGTAAACAAAATATTATATATTATCAATTAAATTTAACTACTAGCCCAATTCTAAAATTTTTTCCTATAATTGCGAGTAATCAAAAATTTCAGCAATAATATTTAAAAATAAATTTTTAAATAATTTAGAAAAACAAAAGACACTATTCATTTTGATATTTTGACATATATATAACACCCTGAGAATGGAAAGGGATTTCTGAAACATGTAGGTGTAATTAATCAAATAATATGAGGAGATTTATACAAATAATACAATTAATATTTTTATATTATTTATTTATTTATTAAAGAATCTTAATAGTTTCAATCATAATAATGTGGGAAATATATTTATTTTTTCTTCAAAAAGAGCAAAATAACTTTGTGGTGACATGATTAATATAATTAATGAAAATGAACTTTGTTTTCAGCAGTTTTGTATTGAAAAATATCAAAATGTTTCAGAGCCCATGGCCCCTTCGTCAGGATACAATTGTATACTAACAATTTAAAAATCAAAAATCGATGTAAACTAACTAACTAACTATCACGCCGTTTCTCTGCAGGGGTAGGCAGAGAGGATTGAACGCCACACTCTTCTATCCTGGCACACGACTTTTGCTTCGGCCACATTCATACATCTTCTCATACACGTTCTACGGTTGTTGCGGCTTTTAACAGGGCCATCCTCAAATACTTGTAGAACCTGATCGTGCCAGGTCTTTCGCTGTATATATGTAAAAGTATATAGAGTAAAAATCGATGTATAGTTAATCAAAATAAGTTGTTCATTTATTAATTATGGAATATTAACAGTTTAAATTATTATAATGTTATAAAATTGCTCAATGTACGTTGAATAAACCAATTATTCATAGATGTTAAAGGCATTTTAAATTAAGTACAGTGTTGGATAAGAGAATATTTGAAAGCTAAGAAAATATATTATAGTAAGCAACAAACAATATTAAAGTAAAATAATGGTAATAAATTAAGGAATGAGTTGAATTAATGGTGTTGATAGTAAGACAGGATGAAGGATGGGGAGAAAAGGATGAGATAGTCAGAGTAGAGGTGGAGAAAGAGAAGGTTAGATGGTGTGAGTGATTGGCCAAAGTTGATTTATCTTTCAATCCGTAGGCCGAGTAATGCCATGGTGAAATAGTTAAGTAGTGCTATAGGGTTATCTGCAACATTCGGGGAAACGCCTGGAAAAGCCTAGAAGTAACGGAAACTCCTCTCCTAAATAACATAATTATCTAGGAGGTTTGAAAAACCAGCGTTCGCGTATAAATAGCGGATCTAGTATTAGTAGATACTATAATTAGATAGGTATACCTACTCCATTCAGCATAATGTTGAATAAACCAAACTCAATATGATGATCTTCAAATTGAAAATATGTATTAACGTTGCAGTATTTACTATTATTTTTAAAATCCTGACTAGAAAGAAAGAAAACTAGGCAGATTCTATTTGAAAAATCGTTGTAAATTAACACGATCGTGAATATAATACAAGAAGAACAGATAGAATGATACTGCCATCCAGAAAGATATTTTATTTTTAATTTTACGCCTCAACAGGCCAAGAAGCCCTATTACAGAAGCGAAACGCATCACAAAATACTCAAGTTTGAGTAAATCATATTATTTGTGATTAATTGTGACCTCGCTGAGAATTGAACCTGGAACCCTCGGTGAAGCCAGTGTCATGCTCACTGGGCTAGGAAGGCTGCCATGATATCAGGTATATGTTCAGCTAAACATTCAATATATATTCAAAAGGCTTTGATGTAGACCTCTTTCCATTTAAGAAAGACAATCGAATTAGTATATGTAAGCCGTGCGTACGGCTCACATTGTTTCGCTGTGTTGGTGTTTACGTGAATAAACACCAACACAAGGAAACAAGGTGCCTCGTACGCAAAGCCTACACATACTAATTTGATTGTCTTTCTTAAATGAAAAGAGTGCAATGAAGGCATATATTTAATGTCTGAGAAAATAAGAAAGGAAAATTTCTCAATTTAAGGGTAACTCCTTGATATTTTCAAAAAAAATTTTTTTTCTTTATCTTATAGCTTATTAGCTTAGAATAGTTTCAGTCATCACATTTCAAAAATTCTAAAAATTGGTTGACTTAAAACAATTTGAAACTCGCGTGATAGGTGAATTTTAAAAGCTATCGTTTGGCAATGTGAGCAAAATTGACCACTTTTTCTCACTTGTGGGGTAGTAAATTCACCGAGGATTATTCATTTAAAATGTACTGAATTCTAGATTTTATGTATTCACACCAGGGTTCGCTTATATAATATATCACGATATATATCGGATGTATATCACGATATATATTCGATGATGACCGATGTTTAATGGCAACACTTTCACCTTTAACTTACGTATACGGCTAGTTTTTTATTGAAATTCAAGCCAATATATCCATATCATAAAGTTTAGTTTACATGAGGTAATAAAAGTTGTGGATTTCTTTGTTCAAGCTCATATTTCATTATTTAACCTTACCATTTTGACAGTTTTAAACTACTTACAGAATGAAAAATGCTTCTTTTTCTTATCGTTAATATATATCGGATTTATATCAAGTATCTGATATTTTAAAATTTATTATAAATATTGGATTTTTGTATAGAAAGAAATCAAATAAAAAATTATCAATTTTATTAAATTATGCATTTTTTTTTACATCTCATTACTCTATATACCTTTACATTATTCGCGCCATCTGATGGACATTGTTATATACTCGTATAGAGAGTTATGTATTTTGATAATACACAAATAAATGTTCTGGACCCTTCTGGTCTCTGTGCAGAGTCGGGTCGTTCAAAAGTTTATTTTTTTGCACATTTGTTTTTTTTTTGCCATTTTTACCCTGGCATTTCTTTAATTTAGTTCTGCCAGAAGCAATCTCGAATCCGACAGCCGCGCTGGTAAGGTGGCGGACTGATTGAGATATCACCTGCGCAGCCCCTTCGGCCACCGGATCCACATTGTGGATGTGCTCAAACTTCGTCCAGAATTTTACAATTTCATTTTACATCATATAGACCCAAAAACTTTTAAAAATCCGGACATTATATTAAATTTCCTGCAATAATATAATATTATCGCGAAATTGTGGCTGTGAGACGCAGATGAAACACTGGAAATCGATAATCGTTTTATTAATTTTATTAATTTACTGTATACGAATTTAATCGGAGCACCGTTCTTTAATTCACACTAAATTGTTTCTAGAATATTTCACATAGCTTCGTATTAATTCGGGTTCTAGAATCTTCTACTCGCATCTAGAAATTCTGATTTACAGGTTCATATCGCTCTGATTGACTGATTTGCGTCCCACTGCCAGGATTCCGCGACAATATCTAAAAAAAAATTGAAAAAATGTGTCTGGAAGAATTTCAACAAGTGAACAGCCTCGCCCACTCGGCTAAGAATACGTCATCCATAATAATGTATGAACATGCGTAATCTAAACGTGCACATAGTGTGACGACTGTAACAACCATTCTAATCGCTGCTGGGAAATACCGCAAAAGTACGCAGCTTCCTATACCGCGGGAGATTCATCTCGCGGCGCTAATTTAGACGCGGAGCAGTGTGTCCAGTGGACCTGACGGAGCCGCAGATCGCTGGAGATAGCGGCGGCGGGCGTGGCGGCCTCCAGGTCCAGCATCACCGACACTAATTGCATTCCGCGAGAAAAAATATGGCAGGATTATTCAAAACGTTTATTAAGCGGTCGTGAGTACGCGCTAATCGTTCGTTTGATTAATGCACATAAAATCTTCCTTCATTTGCTGCACCGTACTCGGAAGGAGGTAACAGAGAAGGCTATGAATAAATACCCATCAATAACACCTGCTTTAGCCGCTAATGTTGCTGATCAGAACATTAAAAGAACGACACACTTTCGTCATTAATCTGTTCCTGAGGGAAGGACTCACTTCTTCATTTGTAAAGCGCCATTGAAGTGTCTCTTACGAAGTAACGACGCAATAAAATTAGCATAATCATAACCATAAGGATGAATATCAAAGAAATTTTTCTCTTAGGAATTAACAAAAAATTGTTTAATCTGTTCCCATCCACGAATTTTTCATTAAGAAAAAAATTCACTCGAAAATCGATCTCGTAAATCATCGCAAGTACATTTTAATTACGTATTAACTACTCATTATTTCTTTATCTTCATCACTCTCGTAATCATTATGACAGAGATTTGCTCAAAGTTTTGAGATTCATATTACGGTCGTTCTACATATTGGTATTGGAGAAAGGTATAGGAGAAATAAACAGTACACCTCCACTTATGCATACATTCTACGGCCGCATAACAAACAATCAGTGCTTCCTTGACATTCGTGGCGAGATGGAATAAAGAAAACGGGGTTAGGTCGCAGCGAAAGTTTAAGACACTTAATACTATAGTCAAAACATTTATTCTTGCATAATCAAATCTTATAATAAACAAAAAGTATTGTCACATGTCGTAGCTGCGGGAGGTAACTGAAAACAATGGAAATTAAGAAGTGATTTATTAATAAATTATTCATAGTAAAAAGTCACTTAAGAGTAAACGCTATTCTTTAAATTACACTATTTCATAACATATCATTCGCATATGGACACTTTCTTAATGCTGGGTAACACTTTATATATCGCTCGTGGAACATTCACATTTATTTATTTCACCACTTAGGTTATTCGCCCGATTATTTCACTCGATATCTGCCGCTTCGCAATTCACGACTGGGCACACTTGGCCGTCGTCCGCCACGTACTTCGCACTGAACGATCAGTCAAAACAACACTCAACTAATCTATGGCCGCGACACGGCTTCGCTTTTATTGCAAACATGTTGACTTTTCGAATATTCTTGACGTTTGTAGTTTTTTTCCGTCGCTTCCTGTCTGTTCTAGACATAACTAACTAACTAACTAACCATCACGCCGTTTCCCTGCAGGGGTAGGCAGAGAGGATTGAACGCCACACTCTTCTATCCTGGCACACCACTTTTGCTTCGGCCACATTCATACATCTTCTCATACACGTTCTACGATTGTTGCGGCTTTTAACAGGGCCATCCTCAAATACTTGTAGTACCTGATCGTGCCAGGTCTTTCGCGGACGCCCTCTATTCCTGTTGCCTTCAACATTCGCCTCATATATTTTCTTAACCATCCTTTCCTCGTTCATACGTTCCACATGACCAAACCATCTCAGCACTCCTTTCTTTATTCTATCTACCACACTACAGCCAGCCTTGCATTCACTTCTAATTTGTTCATTCCTCACTCTATCGACCAAAGATTTTCCACACAAGCGTCTTAGTGACCGCATTTCAACCGCATTCAGTCTACTTTCATTCTTCTTTTGCCAATTCCAGGCTTCACTTCCATACATAAGGGTTGGCACTAGAACGCCATTATGTACCGCTAGTCTTGCTTCTTTTGACAGATTCTTATTGGCCATAATTGCATTTAGTGCACCATTAACTTTGTTTCCCGCAGTTACTCTCCTTTCGATATCATTCTCAGCCTTGCCGTCTCTACTAAACATACTTCCCAAATACACAAACTCGTTCACTTGTTCTAAGCATTCGTTGTTTATAATTACATCACACTTAGTCACTCTTTCGTCTCTCTCGAATACCATCACTTTAGATTTGCTGACATTCATCAAAAGTTCACTCTGCATGCATACATCGGACATCCTGGATACCAAGCACTGCAGATCAGCTTCACTGTTAGCCACTAATACTGCATCGTCTGCGTATAGCAGACAGGATATGGTGAGTCCGTCCATTTTCGCTCAAACTTCTAGATCCTTCAGTTCTTTCATACAATTATCCATATACAGGTTGAAAAGCCATGGTGACATTACGCATCCCTGTTTGACACCTTTTGTAATATCAAACCATGATGTGAATGTCCCATTAATTCTCACGCAAGCACTACTTCCTTCGTACAGGGATGCAATTGCCTGTATGAGTACTCTTCACCCCATATTCAGACAAAACCTTCCATAACTTTCGTCTTATCACTCTGTCATACGCTTTTTGGAGATCCACAAAGGCACAAAAAAGTTTTTGGTTCTTTGCCAAAAACTTTTCAGTCATCTGGCGCAGTGAGAAAATCTGGTCCATGCATCCTCTTCCACTCATGAAGGCTCCTTGTACATCCCACACTTTTTCTTTCGTTGTCAACCTCACTCTTTCTATCAAAATTCTCGCATACAGTTTGCCAACAGAGCTCAATAGGCTAATGGCCCGATAATTCGCGCAGTCCATTCGCGACCCTTTTCCTTTGTATAGAGGCATGATAACAGCTCTTCTCCAATCCTTAGGAGTGTAGCTGCCCTCTAAACATTGGTTGAAGAGTCTATGAAGCCACGTGAGTATTACTGGACCACCACCCTTAATGTACTCACCCTTAATGTAGACATGATGTAGCTAATTCCAGAGTGCGGTATTCCAGAATGTAGTGAAAGGTCCTAGAGGTGCAGATGTTATTGTCGTTATTAGCATTGATTCTTTACGTAATTTTTTTGCCATTTCGTTAAAGTATTTGCGTATTTGTAAGTGCGTTCAAAACCTAGTGTCGTAAGTCAAAACGTATTCTTGTATATGCTTTTTTACTTCCAAGAAATTTACTTTAGATCATATCTATATATTGTGATGGTCTGCGGTACACGATGGGTTCTCTACCCTCTCTGCTTACTCTGATGGAGAATCCAAGTAGAAAATAAACTTTGACCTAAGATAATCGTGAACGGCGGTTGCGAAGCTTAGTCACGGCGAGCAGACCAGCGGCCGGGCCAACGACTCGTGAAATTAAACAATTTGTATGTTTATCCGACGCCGCCAAACGCACTTCTTTCTCGCGCGTACAAATAACAGCGAGCGCATTTATTCGCGCGAGCGAGCACACATCTCAACTTTGTCATCTGCCGTAGTATTTCACTTAGCGCCACGCCAGCGCCCCGCGATTCCCGGAATTAGATTCGTATTTCGGACCGGCGCGATGGAAAAATCCGCATTGTTTCGGCTCGGGAGACCGGCTCGGGCTTTGGCCGCTCCACCGGGCAGGAGCACTTAACTACCGAAATACCTGGCGGATCGTCCGCCCAACTGTTGCCAAATTGAGTCATTCAGACGACTGTTGAACCGGTGATTCACCTGTTGCTTGTCTGGGAAAACTGTCTTTCAAACGGTGGCCTGTTTTAAAAACACTACATTTACTATTCAGAATATTTTTGAGTTTTGTTCAAATCTTTCAAAACAGTGCTGGATTTATGTCACAGAGACATTATTAATCAATTAGTGTATATTATTGCTTCCAAAATTCCGCAATCAATTGTAGATTTTCTCATTAGCGACATCTGTGGGGATTTAGGGGAATGAAAATGGCTTTGTACAGGCCGCATGGAAAAGGCGCTTACAACTCATATATGAAAGCTTTCTACGCAATTTGAACATATATACAACTTCCAAAAAAATTAATAAGCATGGTATATTCTATCATGGGTGGAAATGGCGAATGTTACAATTGTGTAAAGTGATCACTTAAGCCAACCATAAAAAGACAGGTCATAAGTCCTGTGTACACCCAAATGACTTCTATACCTACTTTCCCATAATTAATACAGTTTCGTCTCTGTGAGATATCTATAATATACACTACATTTACTCTTTGGAGAAGGTTTAGAGCTTTATATAACAACTAAACAGAGGCACTTTCAAAGTAATTCAGCTTATCACTTACAGAAAACGGGAATTTTGATAACTAAGCATAACGTAGAATTTTATAAACCGGGGAATATTTAATGATAAGGGCCTAGGAAAAAAGAATCCCGAAAACATCTAATTATCCATAGGGGAAAGGGTAGCTTAAACCTTATAAATAAGTCGATTACACGTGGTGTATCCACAGTTTGATAATGGCTTTACAAGCCAAAACAGCTGTCGTGTTTAAAATAACACAACCTGCAGAGCTTAATAATGTTTTTTTTTTAACAGAGATGCGAACACGGAATACGTGTCACATTACTATTTTCAAACTAAGCTTAACGCTTGTGCTATGAGAGTAGGACTTACTTGCTGATCTGGAGTGAGATTCGAATCTGCGACCCCTGGATCACGAGGTGTGAGTCCTAACAACAAGATTGACGAGCAACTCTTATTATATTTTATATTATATATATTATATTAAAATTTAATTTATTTTAAGTTTCATTAAAAATATATTCCCAGAATGTTTCACGAGCGCTTTTTTATCGAGTATATCGCCAGTTCATTTAGAAACGTTCCGCGTGGTAATAATCAAATTAAAACACTTTTCAAGTTTTTTCCACTATTTATTGATTTTTGACCTTACCGGTTTCAGCCTATCATGGCCATCTTCAGACTGGTAAATTAGCTAGCGCATTTATACAATTTTAGCACAAGGGTGTTTAAAATTAAGTCTATATGATGTTTAGTAGTAGTATGCTTAATGATGCTATATAATTTCGAAAGGTTTCTGATAATTTAATTTTAATGTTGGGATATTTCTCCCCTTAAATATTATTAATTAGTTAATCCGTCATAATTAATTAATCAAAATTTTTGTATAGGAAATTTGAATTCGTGAGCTCACCAAAAAATGACGCTAGTTTCCTACCGAAGTGATTTTGTACGCTGAGTAATATTAAGAGTAAAAGGTAGAAAATTACATCCACGATTTTTTTTAAACCGCGCTTATATTTAAATGTACCTACATACTACCTACTAAAAAGTAAAAAATAAATTTTCGAGCAATAAATTTTTGCTTCACTCTCCAATAAAAGCGTGGGCGCTTTCCCTCCATCAACAACAGAATTCTGTAATCTGTATCTATATTTTAAGCGCGCACTTTTTTTTTGGAGAGCGATGCAAAAATTTTTGTCCAAAAATTTATTTGTTACTTTTTAATAGGTACATTAAAATAATATGCGTGGTTTTTTAAAATATATATTTATAGTTTTAATCGCTAATTTTTTTTTATTCTTCTTAACCATTAAATCTTAATTCGTAACTCTTCATCCAGCTTATTTCGAGTGTGTTTCTATAGATCTCATCTCGAATGGCTCAAGTCGCCATATCAATTATTTGGTAAGCGTCCACGCTTCCACCCCATAAAGAAATATTTTTAACAGGTCGATCCCAAAAGATATGCCATCACCGCTATAAACGTTTGATCTCTAGGAGCAGACCATGCAGAAAATTGTTACATCATTGACTTTGCACGTTTATACATATCATCTTATTTCGGACGTCCAAGGGATAATATATTATAATTAAACCGTCTTCTCCGGAGATGTTTTCAAAATATTCAATAAATTAAAAATAAATAATTGGTTTGGCCGCTTTAATTTACTGCGCGAAAACAAAGAAAATCCACTAAATTTTGCTTCCATCTCGATCGTGGAAGCAATTAAAGAGACGAAGATAAATTTGATTCCGTAATTTGTTGAATAACACTCAATTCTGTCTGACTGTCGTAAATTTCTCCAGAAACGACCGATATTTTAAATTTTGGCACCGTTCTTTTAATAAACGTCTCTTTTTTTGTAACCGCTTTGCGGAGAGCGATCGTAACTCTCTCCGCGCGCTTTCGTCGCTGGTCCCCGCGGCCGTAAATATAATAACGCTAGACTAGAAGTGGGCTCGGTGTCAAAGAGCTTTAAATTGGCTAGATCGGTTCAAACGCGAAGCTCTGTCTGGAACTTTGGGACAGGGACGCCAGGCGGTGCGTAAAGGCGGCAAATCCTAAAGGGGCGGATTATGAAATTAGTTTTAAAACTAATATTAGAAATAACGTCTCGTATAAAAAATGAATAAATCTTTATAAGGCACCTCAAGAGTGAAAAAAATTACACAAAAAAAAATTGTAAAAAAATTAATAGGTACACTAGGTCTATAAAATAATGCTGAAAATTCGGAAAACGCGGAAGAGAAGCAGAAAGGGGCGGAGACCCACCCTATCCCGGAACTGTTATGGATGTGTCTACTTCCTTACCAGTTCCTCTCAGCAAATCATCCCATGAGTTTATTATTTATCAAAGTTTACAAACTTCGACTTTCCATCCCTTTCTGCATCTGTTGGGTTTCATGTTTATTTAATAATAAAAAAATAATGTACATAAATAAATAATTAATAACAAATAAATAAAAACAATACGTTGATAACTTATATTCTCTCCTTCTGGGAGTGACTGAATACTATGGTCACCTTTACTGCTTCTCCGTCGGGCTATCGAGTAGCACGTACACGTATTTTAAGATATCGGAAAAGAGCAGTAAGCATTACATTTTTGTGTTTGTGACAACTTCCCTGAATATCGTTTGCTTGACCTGTCAACTATCCAAAAAGCCTACTGCCTGACAGTCCAACTGTCCGAAAAGCCAACTACCTGAGAGCCGATTGTCCAATAGCCGACTGCCTGACTGCCGAATGCCGATAGCCGATCATCCGATAATCGATTGCCTGATAGCTGATCACCCGACTGATTGCCCGACAAGCCAACTACCTAAGAACCGATTGCCCAATAGCCGAATGCCTGACAGCCGATTGCCTGATAGCTGATCACTTGACAGCTGATTTCCCGACAAGTCAATTACCTGAAAGCCGATTGCCTGACAGCCGATTACCCGACAGCCGATTACTCGACAAGCAGTGATACCGTTCCCGAAATTCCAAGTTCCGTAACATGTCCAGTGCTGAAAACGCCTATAGGCGTTCTCACAAACATTCGCTGTGTGCTAAAAACGCCTATCAGCGTTCGATAGCACGAGGGTTGCTGCTAAACAATACATCGTATAGTTGGGTCACTTTCGTTCGTTTTTTGCATACGTTCCGTTTATGAGCACAATGTTCGTTCACACTGGAATTTTGGCGTGTTATTTTTTAATTTAATTTGTTATTATTATATTATTTCTCCAGTTAGGTTAGGTTAGGTTAGTATTACAGGTTATATGTATCTCGGGTTTACGCAAGTCTTTATTTTAGAGACTCTATATATGATCTGCAACTTATTTTATTGCGTTAAAATCATAAAATTGATTTGAGTATTGCTAAATAAAAGTGAAGGCGGCATTCTAATTTTTTTCTTTAGCACTGCACTTGACGTAAGAAAGTCACTGCTTTGGAGATTTTAATAGATCAGTGTGTGCTAGACTCAACTGACTGGAGTTCACGAGATGAGTTGAGATATTTAGCGGAGATGCGAGAGTGTGGAGACAGCTTCATTGAGCGAGAAGTTTGGCAATTAAACCAAGATGGACGACTTGACAGGCTTTCCCGAGGAGTACTAATGGGCTGGCGGCTGAGTTTTTGGTATTAAGACGATTAATGTGTTTCACCTTTAAAATTTTTGTACGACGGGTGAATTCCCGTTTTAATCGTATTATGTTTCTTATGACTCCGATTGTATGAAAGATTCTTAACTTCTACGACGTAACAAAAATAATGGCGTTTAATTATCAGTTCATTCATGAGGATTAATTACTAATTTCTGAAAAGTTTTGGCGTTGTGAAATTTACACAGTTTATTTTTTGTGGAATATATATTTGAATATTTTTATCTCCTAAAAAATAGCATTTTTCAAAAAGTACACGAAGAAAATTTATTCGAATATATTGAAACTTTCTTGATTTCTTTCTTTCCGCTTTTTTCACAAGAATTAATTTTGAAATTATGAATTAATTAATATACCCTGAAATCCAAATGTTAGACCAAGTTGGATAGTAAAACTAGTTATCATATAAAAATATTTTTTTTCAAATGAATAAGATAAGCCTTTATATTTATTTATTTAAATAGCGATGCGAGCACGGAACACGTGTTACATCAATATTCTTACTAGTTTTGAACTAAGCAAAACGCTTGTTCTATGAAATAGGTCTATTTTGCTGGTCTCCTATATTGTGACTTAAGCCATCGACCACTGGATCATTAGGTAAGAAATCGCCTTGTTATCCACAGTCCAGGTAAATAAGCTAATGAAATGTTATTATTAAATAGTGATATTATTAGTTCATGCTGAGTTCCAGCAGTCTTTTGAAGTACCATGTATGTGGTGATAAGATTTTATTTTTTGCACCTTATTTAAAAAAAAAATTTTTTTGAAGAAATGCTGCATTACAATCCTTTATAAATAATGTTTTAATGTAGGTATTATATTTAAATTATCTTTTTAATTGTCCTACTCTAAGGCCTATAATAATATTTTGTTTAAGATGGTAGAATATAATGTTCTTAGCAGTATGAACTCCCTAATTATCGGATAGTAAAAAATTCACAATTTGTAGAATTTTGTTCCCCTGAGAATCATATTTGTTCTGCCGAATTTAGTGTTTCGCTACGCCATAACACCCTGCGAGCAATTCCGTCGTAACCATAGAAACGTGTAAGATTTTTTAAATAAATAAAAATAAAACATTTAGGCTTCTAAATCTCTTTTCTACTGGTCAGATCAATAGCTTAAAACCTACTCCGAATAATGAGGATATTTTTGCAAAAAACGCGCGTAAATTGATTCAGTAGTTTTTGAGTCTATAGAGCACACACATACGAGCATTGCTTTTAATATATATAGACTTAAGATTTATTTGCAAGGAATAAACAATATAAAAATAATTTTATTTGTATTAAATTGTGCCCCCTTCATTTTACGCCCTGTGCCTGTGCACCTGTTGAACTTGCCTGTTTACGGGACTGAGAACATTAAAATCAATGTTTTTAAGCAGTATATTCATTTTTCCTGTCATTTTCTCTCGGGGGGTCTGTCTTGATAACATTAATACTAAGACTATTTTTCAAAAATCATTTTACTCTGTTTCACTTTATAAAATAAAATGCTGGATGATTTGGCAACCTTTCAAAGACGAGTGATTCCGGGAAATCATCTCATATAAAAGCGGCGAATCTTGTCGGTAAAATGGTGTGGAATATTCGCTACTTTCTATTTTAGTTGATTAATTCAATGTCTTGCCCAACAAAAATTCACCGATGTAACAATGTTCAATATAAAAAAAATAATACCTCGTAATCTCCCGTCAATTATCAGAAGGTCACTGATTTTAAAATAAATAAATAAATCAGGATAAGTTTGATTTAAATCTGGCAATTTATCGATTCTGAGTGATTCTGAACATTTTTTTAATCCATCATTGATTTATATCAATCGCTTCTCCTTTAAATGTATAATGTGTGTTCAAAATCTACACCAAAGAATGCATTATAATTCAAATGTTGAATAAAAAATAACGAAACGATCTACCAAAGTGTAGATTTTTTAAATATTTGAATTCATTAAGATAGGTAAATTCTCGCATTTTCAAAGTAAAATTATGAAATTATTAGTTATGATGATATCTAAGCCATCAAATCTCTGACTTTTTCTTCGTGGCTTGTCTTTTATCGAAATTCGCAACCAAGTAGCAGTGTGCTGATATTGAATGTATGCGTGCAAAGGGCAGAGGTAAGCTCTTCAGTATTTTGGACCCTGAGCCTCTTTTGCCTCGGCTGTTTTCCATGTTCCCCTGCATAATGAGTTATAACAAATCACATTTCTTAATAAGATAAATAATAGTATAAAAATAAGTCTGACAGACACTAAGATATTTGTATGGAAAATGCAAAAGGAAATCTTTACAGTGTGGCCCTGGGCTTATGACTTGTATGAGCTGGCTTATGTGAAAAATTTACATAATGTAACATTCTACCGTAAGAACATACACACATTACCAAATTCTTGAATGTTCTAAATCAGTTTCTTTCGTATATTCTAATGGACTATGCAAGATACGTCTATAGTTCTTATCATGATATAAGATACATAGATTTTGCAGCTGGTAAGATTTTGCAGTCTTTTTAATGCATATATGATCTTCTTCCTTGCACTGTCCCAACTCATTGCCTAGGTAGGCTATTGGGGTCGGCTGTTAACGTTCTCAGGCTGTATCTTCTTCGTTCTGAGTATCTCTTTCATCCAGGTCATTTTTCTGTAGTATTGGAGCATTGAATCACCCAGGAGTTCTTTGGTCTTCTTTTTGATGACTGTCGATGAAGTTCCGTAGACATTACCTGCTTCACCGTGTGGTCTGGTGGTCTCCGTCTTATGTGCCCGTACCATCTCAACAGTCGTTCCTACACCTTACTGTTTATGTTATTTTCCTGAATAATAATTATTTCTAATTAATAAATCTGAAGAATTCTCTTGAGTATTATTATTTTTAATGTATATGAAAATAATTTTTTAACATACTTGTACATATAAATATATTTTTAATCATATTTCTCATTACGGAGGATATATCCAAAGTACGCAGAAATCCAAATAATTAATAAAACTGTACAATACTCATGAAAATTATTATTTTCAATTTTTATGAAAATTAATTTTTTCAACATACATATAAAAATATATTAAGCATATTAGGGAGGGTATATCCGAAGTACGCAGCTTTCATTCGTGTAAAAGTCCGTAACCATAACAAAAATAATGAACTCTTTTGAAATCATATATTTTTCACTTTGTTTTCCTTAGCTGTGAAGCAAGAAAATAAAACGAAATAAATATTTCATTAAATAATACAATCATTAATTGACATGCCAGTGGTGCAACATAAGATTTTTAATTTTGAAAAAATAAACTTCGCTTTGTACTGCACAAACTGCTGAGTTTTACTTTTATGAGTACTGTAGCTTAGAGATGAATAAATGACAGTTAACTGATAAAAATTAATTCAAAATATACGTAGTACAAAGTTAAGTTTATTTAATAATGTAATAGTTGTATTTACAGTTTTTATTTATTTTATTTATTGTAATATAATTTTAAAGGGTATAAAATAAGTAAATTCATATACAGATTAACAAAGCATACATTTTCTTCTCCATAAAAGTCGAAGACTGGTGTATAGTGGAGGAGTAGGTATGTGTGTAGAAAGATGGGACATAGTTATCATAACTTGATCTGTTATTATTATTAAAACAATAAAATAAAAACAAATACAATAATGAGAAAAGGTAAAAAAAATACATATAAAGGATAAATGTTAAATATAAAGTAGAGAGTAGAGATATAGTTATAATAACTGAAAAATAGTATAATAAGAATAAATGTATTAAGAGAAAAAAGGATATAATGTTAAAATGTAAATGAATGTATTATGATTGGATGGAAAGGTGCAGGTATATTTGTTTGGTTTAGATGACGAGATCATCTTTATGTGTCCGAATTTAATCTGTAAACGAATTTTTTCACTAAAAACAGTTTTTCTTCTATTTAGATGGGCTGGGGGAGATTCTTAACATACTTAATTGACTTCTTCTTCAAACACAACAAAATTATTTTGTGGCAAAATTATAATTATAATTTATAAAATAGAAATAAACTTTGTTAACACCACTTTTTATGGGAAAAAAATCAATATGTTTCAGAGCCCATGGCCTTTTCGTCGGGGTACAAATGTATACTCAAATATATGTATAGTATACATTTGTATCCTGACGAAGGGGCTATGGGGTCTGAAACATGTTGATTTTTTTAAAAAAAAAAAAAGTGTTGTAGGTATACAATGTTTATTTCTATAAATTATAATATTTATAAGAGTTTCTATACTTAAAAATCTTCTTTTTGCACCTTTCCAAGAGTGTAAAGGTAGAAAAGATATAAAAACGTTTATGGAATATGTTAAATAAATATTCAGTATAATTTCACTGTAAAGAAAGGTCTTTAGTTTTTTTAGAAAAAAATCTTTCATCATAGGTATATTATCAATATTTATCAAGGCGACATGTTTATTTACTTTGTCACATTCCAATTCCTGTGATAGTGTATACAAAAATACATCTCTATCATTGAGTGTCAAAAATAGTTTTCAAAAACTTTAAGTGGAATTCGAAATATGTGTAGTCCACAGTGTCCACACTGGATGTCGATCCCGAGAGCCAAAGCACGGTCCTATCAAAATACAAACCTAGACAAATATTTTAAAAACACTCCATATAAAAACTTCTTTTGCTATGTTAATATCCCCTAATATATGTCAATAATCCCAACCAACACCGACAAACGAAGATTCACACTTGAGCACACAGTATGTGCTACTCTTATAAAAGGCCCTGTTACACGTTACGTATTGTTTGCTTCATTCAAATGTGACAGTGCGAGCTGTTTGATATCTTGTAAATATGTTTGTGTTTATTAATTCTCGTTTCGTCAACCTCCTTCATGAATACTTCGTACGTGAGTTGAAATTATAGCGGAAGCTTTTGTACTTTTTGGGTGCATCTGTAGCCTGCAGTCAGTTCCTCCCTTTCTTCACAATTCAAAACAAAACTCACGAAATTTACGATGTTTTTACATCGACTTCTCAATGGTGATTCAAAACAGCTCACGAAATTTACGATGTTTTTACATTGACTTCTCAATGACAATTGTAAATAGCCTACAGAATTTATGATGTTTTTACATCAATCTTTCAATGATGTTTCAAAACACTGCAAAAAATGTACAAAAAATGTTTTTACATAGAGTTTTTAATGATAATTCCACACAGCCCGCAAAATATGTATTAAACCTCAAATCAACTTCTCAATGATAATTATAAATAGCCCGCAAATTTTAATTTTTTTACATCATTTTTTACAGTTTTTATATCTACTTTTCAACGATATTTCAAAAGATTTTACAAAATTTACCATATTTTTCATTGACTTTTCAGAAAGTTTCAAATGATTTGAAGAATTCTAAAATTGACTTAACTTAATATTAATTAATCTTAATATTTCGTACACAAATATACGTATTGCATAGCTGCGGATGCAAGCGCCGGTCCTTGTTTAAAATTTAGTGAAGCGGGCGATGCCGATGGTTAATCAGAGTACCTGTCTGCGTCCGAAATACTCTAGTAAGTAATCAATGCGATATAAAAGGCATAAATAAAGTGTTCCAAAGAAAAGTGGAATATTGACGAGTAAATATTAATATACACTGACATATTCCGTGCAAATTACGGAATACGTCAGTGTCCATTGAATTTGTTAATAAATAAAAATTTAAATTGTTTAAAGCAGTGTTTCCCAAACTATGGGTCGCAGTTACAACACCGCGCAACACGTCTCGTCCGGGTCGTGTCGTGTTCATTATAGATAACGAAGTGCATCCAGATATCAATGTAGTGACAGCAATTTTCACTCATTTAACAGCGTTGAAAAATAACTTTAACGACAACTTCGAAGAAAAGATGAAAAAGTTCAACAGGATAAACTGAATTCAAAATCCATTTCAAGACAACATACCGACTGAAATGTCAACAAAAGCAAGTGAAGAGCTTACTGATACAGAAGATTGATATAGAAGATACGTCCCTGAAAAATACTCGCAAGCAATTAGCAAAATTCTTTCTTTTAGTTGCTTACACTTAACCCTGCTTGTCTGACGAAGCCATGAAAGTCCTCCTTCTCTTCACTACCTCATACTTATGTGAAGTGAAATTTTCTGCCGTGGTTTCTATTAAGACTGAATACAGAAATAAATTGGAAGTATCGAATTCACTGCGATTAAAAATGACTAAAATTGAAATCAACGCTAATGCTGTTATGACAAAAAAGAGGCAACAAATTCATCCTTAACATTAAAATATGACATATTAACATTTTTCGTAATTAAAAATTTCGATTATATTTGGAGGTTTTTCTTTTTTTCTTAACTGAACAGTCTTTCGTATGGTTACAATATGAATTGGGAAAATGTGAGGCAGGAGGTGGGTCCCGAAAATTTCTTTTTTTTTTTGGTGGGTCCCGATCCTGTCATCTTTGGGAACCACTGGTTTAAAGTATTTAACTTGGAATCCACCTCACCGCCGTGAACTCGTCGCTGTAAAATACATGGTATGATAGTTATTTTTATTTTCTCTTTTTCTATATAATAATTGTTTTCTTCTTCAGGTTCACATGTATAATTGTTTATGTAATATGTATACTTATATATTACATAAACAGAGATATAGTTACACATTTCAGTGACTTAGTGTGCACGAACTGGTCCAGATCTTGCACATCTCTGTAATTGTAAACTCAACTTGGTTATGCTGAGAAAAAAGTATTTATTATTAACTTCTTCTTCAAATATAGCAAATTTATTTTGTGGTAACATAATTATAATTTATATAAATTAACATTGTTAAAATCACTTATTTATTGAAAAAAATCAACATGTTTCGAAGCTAATGGCTTCTTCGTCAGGATTCGTGTGGTTTTAACAAAGTTAATTTATATAAATTATATTTATTATTATTAAGGGAGTTTCTAAAGGCATTAAAGCGAAAACCGCTGATCTACTTGCAGTATTAAAATAGGCATTCTAGCTAGCCGCACGAAGGTTACTTAGAGTCTTAGAGTAAGGTAGATTCTAGGGAATTGAAAAAATATATATTTACACACATAATGCTTCGTTCGACATCAATATTTATTTACCTGACCGTACTTCGCTCGACTTGAATGTACTAACCTGACACACTGGCTCGTAAATTGCCAAGTTTATGTGTTTTGCAAATAAGGAGAGCTCAAAAGATTATATTTGGTACTTATTCTCTCTCTACAGTCTCCCTGTGTGTCCTGCACACTTTATGCTCCTCCGATCCTTTTGCTATCCCGGCGATCTGCGCACTCTTAGATAAAGTTCTCGGAACGTCGCCTTTGGCTCGCCGCTGCATTGTTAACTGATAATTTTTGTTTTCCCGAAATCCCGGCGTTATCCCTCTTTGTGTTTGTTCGACTATTGTGTTTTGGTTACAAAGTGCCAAACCACTTACGAGTCCATTGTTACCTTACGCCAGCTCTCTTAGAGAGATGTGAATGGTGTTAGTGCAGATTTAGCTCGTTGTGCTAAGTACATATTTTTATTGTTATTTTGTGCTCTCTAAGGGCGCGGGCGGAAGGGTGAGATTTGGATCTCGAGACCTATCTCACGGATGGTTCAGAAGTAGCCTGAAAAATCTTTCGTATTAAATATGATATATTGTCAGGGGGAATTAAAACTTTTTTACTGCACAAAGTTACTGGACACGAATTTAATCGGAGCATCATTCATAAGTTCACACTAATTGTCACAGGAATATTTCACCCGTTAGAATCTTCGCTGTACTTTTTGTCCACCACTAGGACGTACAGCTCATTTCGCACGTAAGTACCTACTCGCTCCGTATGTCTGTCGCTTGTTTTTCGTCTTTTCGATTCCCTTCACCAGCTGAAACTTATAAATGAAGAAAATAAATTTTGAATATTAATTAATAGTATGGACACCAACCAAAAAATACTGGATATTTAAAATTAATATTAAATAATAAATTAATATTAGCCATTGCCATGCCTGTAAAAAATCACGGAACATAATTTAAGTATTATTTATTATATACATAATAAAAAGCTTGTCAAACGTCGAACGTAAGAGGCGTAAATTAATAGTTTGCGTCCTAGCTAAGCCGCGATATATAGTTTATTTTTGACGGTTCGGTTTTATTGTTTGCGTCTCTCCCCAGACGTGTCATTTTATTTTTAGCCATTACGAACTTACGGGACAGACAGACAACAAATTGATTATATTTAGATATGTTAAATTTGCATTCAATTTAAAACAACACAGCGCTCGGTTTAGATATCAGATAGCACGCATCGCATTACTATCGAGCGTGAGCGCGGTCATATAATTTTGTCTCTTTCACGCATAGATATCGTTCGCGAACACACTGACGTGTATTGGTATAAAACACAACTTTAAAGCGTCGTCGTAACCAAAAAAATCGATCTGTACACCAATGAAACGTGTTATCAATTGATCTTTCGCCGTGATTATGTCTATAAAAGTAAACAATTCTAAAAATGCACAGCTTTTAATACAAAAAGTAATAAAATTGGAAATTAAAGCGATATAGAAGAGCAGAATGAAAAAAATGCTTGCTTCCTTTTCGAAAATAATGCTAACAAATGGTTGGATCGACTCAAATGATGAAATAATGACAAATTATGGCGAGATTAGCTCCTTAGGCGTCGAATTTTATGGATTTCGTGTTTTAAAATCCTTGGTATTATGTTAAATAAATTGAAAATGATTTCAACTTTTCTTGAATGATTTTTAGTAGTTCTGCTTATTTATCGGTGGGTGGGTAAATATATAATATCTTTGTAGTAGGTACTTGCATGTTTATTTAAATTTTAAAGGCGCCTCGAAAAAAAGTTCTTCTGCAATGTACATCATAACTCGCAACAGAATGATCGGAAACAAAAAAATCAAAATGCACTTGTTAAAGGAGATGTTTTTCGAGGTAACGCCTTGTTACTGTAAAATTAATAATTATAAAAAAAGGTCGTGAAGATTTTTTTTTCGATTTTTCAATAAAATCGGCCAATTTTTTACTGTAATATTAATAATAGTAAAAAAAATAGCTAACGCCTTGTTACTGTAAAATTAATAATTATAAAAAAAGGTCGTGAAGATTTTTTTTCGATTTTTCAATAAAATCGGCCAATTTTTTACTGTAACATTAATAATAGTAAAAAAAATAGCTCCCGGGGTTAATAAAATAACACGAATTTAAATAGATATTTGGAAATGTATGGAAAATATTTTTCATCAATATCACCAGGCAAGCGAGTCAAAAATATAATTCAACAGTTGTTTTGATTAATAAGCTACAGCATGGTATTACCATTGTAGAATATTATAAATTAGTTATATTTCAAATATAGCTAATTTAAAAAATATATTCTAATTTTTGAATTTAAAGAAGCTGGGAAAAATGCAAGATTACATACAAACAAGATGAAAAGGAATTTTACATAAAACGAGGCTATACATGAATATTAAACGTTTCTTTATTTTATAAGCAACAAGTTTTATAAGCGAATGTAGATTTATTTTAAGCATTTAGAATAAATAGGAAGCTACTGATGTTTTATATGAACGCAAGAGTGAGGGGAGGATGTATGTGTGAGATGTGTGAGAAAATATATGAGACGAGTGTTACAAAAAATATTTTTAATATATGATAAGCTCTAAACCGTAAATACGTGTGTTATTTCCTCATTTCGCTGCATGAAGTACAAAAATATTGGAAATATTATGAACTTTGTATAGTAAAATTGCAATTGCTTTATTATGTTTGAGGTGTAAAACTTCATCATGACCTTAGAGTAATACTCTAAGATCATGACGATGAATTTTACGTAGGCGCTAACAGTTTCCTATAAAAGGTAATACTTTATGAAGGTACACGATAAAAAGGAAAAGGTTAATGAGGATAGAATGAATTTTAATGATGTTTAAAAATGTTTTCTAGGAAAAAAAGGCATCCATTTACGCATTTTTTGTTCTCTTACGTTCAACTGTTTACAATGATGCATTCATTATTTTTGGCTTTGAGAGGAAAATGAAAATACTGAAAATTAAAATCATTGATCATACTTGTTTTAATGCTAAGATGTCGCACTTGTTTTTGTCACGAATGAATGAATTCCGTTACCTTGTATTTATGGGTGAATTTCTTCGATGTTTCGAATGTTTTGAGAGGCTTGTGGATCTTTCCAGAATTTACGAGAGACTTTTAAATGACTGTAGTAGAGACGTGCATGCGTGATATTCGAGAGTTAGCGGTCACGGATGACTGACCTTGTGTGATGTCCCTGTATTGTTGTCGGTATTCAGTAGCTTCACTATTTCCTTACAATATCATAGAACTTTCTTTGTTTTAAAATAGCAATTTCACAAAATCAATTTTCAGTAGATATATTTTTCCTGTTTATTTTTATAAATGATTAACCTAATTTATTTTAAATAACGTAGAGTTGTAAAACTGCAAATTTACAATAAAATGTTAATTCATTAAAAAAAATTATTCGTACAAAGAGGAATTTTTTGTATACAAAATATATTTAGTTAAACATCTCGTAATAAGCTTGTCGAGGTTGTATTTTCTGATGTATCAATTTGAGAAATATAAATTAATCGTAGCTATTTCGGTTCATATTTAATCATTAGCCAGCCCGGGGTTATTCTGGGCATAAATTGATTGCAATGGCACGTATTTGAATATAAAATAAATTCAATTAAGTGCTTCGGTAATTTTTGTTCCATTTGTAATAGCGTCAGGTATATTAATACTATATTAAGTTATTATCTACGATGTAATTAATAAGAAATCAAAAACCTGATTTCTAAATGTAACACAATCAGAAGTACTATTTTCATTAATGGGTGGCCCACGATTTTTACAATAATTTATTGACAGCTTAACAGCATAATCAACAGGGCTTGGTCGGGTGATACATTTTAGGTTTTAAAATTATTTGTATATGTCAGAGTGACGAAAGAACAAATTAAAAAGCAAATGTAAAGTGGATTGCAGCACAGTCGAAATATTAAAGATATCTGTATTATAGATGTCCACATAGACGAAGCTACTTATACAGGATTATTTGTAAAACATTAATAATCTCGCAGGACTATACTCCTGCCTTGATTATGAGTTGAAAATGTTCAAGCTATCATGACCTAATATCAATAGTTATGGAGATATGCGACATCAAAGTTTGCATTTTTTTTTTCGATATTTCTGACTATTTTTTTGTAAAACGTTGGACTATCATTACAGTAACTAATATCAATTACGAAAAATTCATTCGTTTCAATACAAGTTAAATAAAATGATTAAAACCCTGAAAAAAAATTCCAATTGGAAAGTTTTTCAATTGGAATTCGAAGGTTTTTATTTTTTTATTCGACTTGTATTAAAGGGAATAAATTTTTCATACTCGATATAAGTTACTGTAATGATAGTCCAATGTTATACAAAAAATAAGTCAGAAATATTGAAAAAAAAATGCAAACTTTGATGTCGCATATCTCCTTAACTATTGATATTAGGTCACAATAGCTTGAACATTTTCGACTCACAATTAAGACAGGAGTATAGTCCTGCGAGGTTATTAATGTTTTACAAATAACCCTGTATAGGAAAGTAGGTATGGAAGTATTTGGGTGTTTAAAGGACTTACGATATGTGGCTAGCTTAAGTGATCACTTTACACAAAGGGGATGATCACCAAAAAGGGGTTCGTGAGATAATTTGGTCACGCGGAACGAATAAGCGAGGAGAATAATGGAAAGAAAACATAAATAGCAAGTGTTGAAGGCAACA
>JADDOH010024885.1:0-124166 GCA_016648135.1 Agrypnia vestita
CTGTCTCTACCTTATGTCTTGGGCCGGATTTGGTGGCTTCGGACGGTATATTTTCGCTTCGCAAGCGCGATAATTCATTTTTAATATTTAATTTCTAAGTTCAGTCCATATTATCGTTTAATTAACCGTAACCACAATCTATCGGGTACTCCCCTAATCATAGTTGATGTTTCTTCACTATTTACTATTATCATGTCCCGTTCCCTCGTATTTTCACCCGTCCTTATCGGAAATTTAACGTTTCTTGGCCGCTATATCATGGGATCAATTTCCCTATACTCACCATGTACACACTGCATACCTAGATTGAACAATCATCCAAAGGTACTATACCTAATTTTAAATTAATTTTGGGCGATCTTTTCTCGTGGATCACCCAATGAATCCTGTCTTACGCCAGCTGCCCCCCGCGCACAGGGACGTATTAGGTCCCTCCGTTGCGGAATTTAAACATTGAAGTTCTCCGATTGTACCCAGGGCTCACGTAGCCATGTCGTCTATATATTAATTTGTAACCATTTATTATTATTTTTATTGGCAGTAAGATTGATCCACAAAATACCTATGTTACATAAACAGTGAATATTCTTAAACATTACAATACTGGAAGGGTACTATTCGCTATAATACAATAAACTATTAATGTAAGTTAAAGTAAATTTTTAAATTCAGTGGAAAATTTTTAAGATCGTTTTGCTGTTAATTTTTCCCAAAACAAAATAAATAAATAAACACACAAATACACACTCACACAAACCCACTATTGGACATGTTTTTTCTTATTTTTTTTATCGAGTTTTTATGTGTTTTTTTGTAATTGGCCCAAAACTCTGTACATCAATTATTGGTTTTTTTTCAAGATTGATTAATTATATGGCTGTAAGAAAACCAATAAATGAAAATAAATAAAATAAATAAACCTCCAGTGCCGCAGGCAAGGCGTCGGATCAGTTCAGTGCTTATTTATTGCCAAGGTACTGGACGCCTCCGCTGATAACTATATACTACTCACCATGTTCTTAGAGGTGTGTTGAAAGATTGCTAGTATCTGTCGAATCGGTCTCAAGTAGTTGTCTGTATTTGTACGTATATCATTATTACATGCTCTTGCTATATCCGTTCCACTTCACATTATTGTTCCTCCCGTCTTTGAATTTCTATCACACTATGTTCTCCTATGTTTTTGGTATTTATATACTTGCTTTTTCGCGTTATATTACATTTACTCCCATATATATTTGTTTCATTTATCCATCCATTCATAAGATCCCCATACGCTTTATCCTTTTATTTCGTGTGTATATGGGCCGCAAATTCATATTATTTTATTTACAATATTTTTATCTAGATACACTTGTTCCAATTATGTTTTGTGGGTTATTACTACCAAACCCGGCGAAGTCTGAGCTAGAATAGCCAATCGCATACACGCTATGTAGGCCTACGCTAATGTCGGACAGGTTTGTAGTGATTACATAGTTAATATATTGTATCTATATTTGAGTATTTTCTTTTCTTGTTGTGCCATTAATATGCTTACACGTTATCGTTATCCCTTTCCTGACTATATATACCGTTATTGCGCAATTACCTATCTGTTGTAAAAGCCTGAAGAGCGCTAGTCTACAGATAAATATAATAGAATTATAGTTAACTTTTCTTTCTGCCTACGTTATCCGACTCCCGCGAAACGAAAATGAATCGTTATTCGCTTCTCGATAGAGCGTTAGTCTACAAATAAATATAATGGAATTATAGTTAACTTTCCTATCTGCCTACGTTATCCGACTCCCGCGAAACGAAAATAAATCATTATTCGCTCAGTTAAGTAGTTCCTATTTTAATTTTGTCTGTGTGTCCCTTGGTGAATTGTGTCAGGGTGTCCTGCCTAATTTTGAATATTTACTTGTGTAACCTAAGTTTTATGTGTTTCCTGATGACTTTGTCAAATCTCCCCTGTTTCGAATTAAGTATAAACCTTCTTGTTTTAAGTTTTATGTATACCTTGTCGGGGGTTCCTTGTCTAGTTATGATTATGGACTTACGTATTTCAGATTATATGTGGTGTTGATGATTTTGTTAAAGCCTTATTGTTTTATTTAAGTGTGAACTTTCTTATTTTTTGAACTTTGGTTATGTTCCTCCTACTGGCTCTTATGGGGGTGTCTTGCTTAGTTTTATCGCGAACTTACGTGTTTTAAATTTTATGTGATACTTGATGAGTATTGTTGGGATTTACCTGTTTGGATTAAGTACGGACCGACTTATTTTAAATTTTGTTTATGAGCTTCATGTCTTAAAACTTGTTTATGTGTCACTTGTTTAATGTTGTCGAGAAGTACTGGTTTGACGTTAATTATGGGAGTCAAAAAAAAAATATTTTTTTTTGCTATGTGTTTGGTTTAATTTCTTCGAGGGTTTTGTGTATTACGATTATGGACTTCCTTGTTTTGGATTTGTTTATGTGCTTTAGCTTAATCTATTGAAACATTCTTGATTGTTTGAATATGTACTTTCCCGTTCCCGAAAGTTGCTTATGTGATTGCCTGAGTTTTGTCGGCGCATTCCAATTTTAAATGTTCACTATGGACTTTCTCGAGTCGAAATTGTCTATGTGTGTAGAGTTTAATTTTGTTTGAGCCCTCGTGTCTGTTATAATTATAAGGAGGACCCGTTTAAAATTTTGTTTATGTGTGCATCTGGATCGACGTGCCTTGTTTGTGCGACTAGACTTACCTCTGGAATTTCTTAGATTTGTTTTATTTGGGTTGGGCTGACCGCTCATCTGGGCGAGGGTTTCTTTTGCACTACCTTGCATGTAGTGTGCTAATGTTAAGACCTAGTTCAATAAGTCTATAGTTTAAGGGAATTATTACACCTTACGTCTAGCGAATGACGGGCAGGTTGGGGGGGTGCGTATGAATAAAGACAAAGGGGGAGAAACGTCGTGAGAAGTGGAGGGGCGACTAGGGGGGCATCCCGACCACCCGGCCTCCGCTCGACTAAGCTAGATATAAGCGCGAGGTTGCACACAGCCTTTGAGCCCTTTGTGAGGGAGGTCCTGTCACACTATGGTAGTGGGCCACCTAAGCACGCGGGCGGGGGCGTGCTCCTTAGGTTAAGATAAATGTATTTCCATTTTGCACCGAGCACCACAGCGGAGGACCATAAGTTCCCATGCGACAAACTCGCAGGTGTAATTAGAGGCACGCGGAAACATGAAAACGAAGGTTTGGTTGAAGGGCTGTGTACGACGCCGGGCGACAAACTAAAGGAGTTAGGGGGGGTGGCTAGGCGATTAGGGGGGGAGAAGAGACTAAGGAACCTAGGGGGGGGGACGTGAGACGCAGATAATACCGGGAAAATGGATAGACTAAAGCAGTTACCCTAGGCCTATGTGTTGTTCCGCGCCAGGTGACATATTAAGCATATATAAATATAGGGTCCCGTTTTTAAACAATGTTAGTGTTTCGTTTAGAATTCGCGCCTTCATTTAATAAATATGAAACATATAGATTTCGATTAGAACTATTTTAAAATGTTTCGTTTAAGTAGATAAGATAAAAATATGTTTAATTTGGTTCGGGTTATTTTATATTTTATGAAAGATATTTGCCTCGCAGACTTAAACTATGAAAAAAATTGTTTCATAAATGTTCTGGTTATACTTTAGGAGTGATGTAAACTTCGCGGTTGTGGTCCTATATAAAAATTGCGTTCGTATATTTCGGGTTGCTTTGTATTGTGCGAAAGCGTAAATCTCGCGTATAAAAACGCGTATATAAAAGAAACGTATGTCATGTATTTAAACATATAAAAACTCCTAGTACATTGTTTCGATAGACCGGGGTTGTATTATACTTATGAAGATGTAGGGCCTCGTTATATTGATAATATATAGGAATCGCCTGGGGCTGGGTCTTCTTATTTATAAACTATATGAGATTTCGTTGCATTTGGTTATACAAAATGGTTTCGTTTAGAATTCGCGTCTTGTATTGTAGATGTGAAACTTATAAATTTCGTTTTAAGCAAAAAAAAAAACATATGAACATAGAGGCGCTACAGTTTTGATAGCTATTTTCTTTACTATGCAACAGAGCATTCTTGCGGTGTATTAGACTTGATGGTAAAATTTAGACTCTTTCTCTGTTTAAGGTATCCGTAGTGTCTCCGCCTAGATTGGCTTCACTATATGCTTTGTGAAATTTGTGAGTCCCGCTGTCCTAAAATTGTATAAAATTGCCTTCGTTTAGATCGGGTTATATCAAAGTCCTCGCGGAACGCGTAAACCTCGTTGTCCTGAAACTAAATAGGGATGTTTCACCTAGATCGGGTTCATTTTACATTTCAGGAAGAATATAAATCCCGCGTCTTTCACTACATAAAATGGTTTCGGTAAGATTGAGGTTGTTTATACTTGTAAAAATTACAGAATCCCGTTATATTTAAACTATATTAAAATGATCCGGGGAGTATTTGCCGGAGAGTAGATATTTTGAATTCGAGATGATAATAAATTTATATTAAGAATAATATTAAGGACAAAACCTAAATCGGCGGACCCTAAAAGTAATATGTATTGACCTTATAAAGATGTAGACTAGTGGGGTTTTATTATAGAAGCAATTAATTGTTCAACAACAACAAGTGGACAAGTGGTTGCTTCACGGGTTTGTTAAAACTTATAAATGCATGGAATCCTAGATTCAAAGCTTAATCCCGGTATTTCGGATAAATATAAGAATATGTAACATCGGAAAATAACGGGTAACGGTTTTATGAAAAATATCGGTGCGTATAATCATTAGAGTATAAACATTAGAATTAGAGTTTAGTTTCGGTGACCCGGGTAAGTACGGATGCGTAAGACGGAAATAAGGACTATGTTACAGTATTATTAAGATATATGAATACTTACAATTGTCGAGCTAGAGTCTAATTCCGGTATCTCGAGGAATATAAATTTAAAGAAAAGAAAATAATGTCTAGTTTCGGTTTGATTAAGGTATATACACCGTATAGTTGCAGAGGCTGCATACTAAGCCCCAGCTACGGAAACTTATAAACGCGTAATGGCAGGATCAAAGGTTAGGTCGCGAACTATAGTTAATTAGGGGCCTGTGAATCGTATGCGCGTGCAAGGCAAGTGTATAATGTGCGCCACCTTTATATAACGATATATAAAGGTGGCGCACGATTGGTCTCGGGTTCGACACCCCAGACAGAGACGGAAGAAGCGCCGACAGTGAAAGCTAACCCCTGTACCGTAAACTTTACATAATGTTTATCCACAGGTGTTTGCATGTCGAATCCGTACTGACCATAATAGGGGCGAATTAATTTGCCAAATTAACCCTTCTCTGCATGTGTGTGAAATTCCAGGGATCGGGTGGCTCGTGTGCTCGACGCCGAACTTATTTATTTACTTCTATTTATTTATTTAATTGATTGATTGATTGAATAATTAATTAATTAATTAGGTATTTATTTGTCTAATCATATATTTATTTGTTTGTTTGTTTATTTCTTCATTCATTCATTCTTTCATTCATTCATCTATTTATTCATTTATTTATAAATTATTTATTTATCTACTTGTTTATTTAATTGATTGATTGATTAATTGATTAATTATATATTTATTTATTCATTTATTTATTTGATTGATTGATCTATTAATCAGTTAATCATATATTTATTTATTTGTTTATTTATTTATTTATTCATTCATTCATTCATCTATTTATTCATTTATTTATAAATTATTTATTTTTCTATTTATTTATTTAATTGATTGATTGATTGAATAATTAATTAATTAATTAATTGGGTATTTATTTGTCTATTCATATATTTATTTGTTTGTTTGTTTATTTATTCATTCATTCATTCTTCCATTCATTCATCTATTTAATCATTTATTTATAAATTATTTATTTATCTACTTGTTTATTTAATTGATTGATTGATTAATTATATATTTATTTATTCATTTATTTATTTGATTGATTGATCTATTAATCAGTTAATCATATATTTATTTATTTGTTTATTTATTTATTTATTCATTCATCCATTCATTCATTCATCTATTTATTCATTTATTTATAAATTATTTATTTTTCTATTTATTTATTTAATTGATTGATTGATTGATTAAATAATTAATTAATTAATTGGGTATTTATTTGTCTATTCATATATTTATTTGTTTGTTTGTTTATTTATTCATTCATTCATTCTTTCATTCATTCATCTATTTATTCATTTATTTATAAATTATTTATTTATCTACTTGTTTATTTAATTAATTGATTGATTAATTGATTAATTATATATTTATTTTTTCATTTATTTATTTGATTGACTGATCTATTAATCAATTAATCATATATTTATTTATTTGTTTATTTATTTATTATTCATTCATTCATTCATTCATTCATCTATTTATTCATTTATTTATAAATTATTTATTTATCTACTTGTTTATTTAATTGATTGATTGATTAATTGATTAATTATATATTTATTTATTCATTTATTTATTTGATTGATTGATCTATTATTCAATTAATCATTTATTTATTTATTTATTCATTCATTCATTCATTCATTCATTAATTTATTTATTCATTTATTTATAAATTATTCATTTATCTATTTATTTATTTATTTAATCGATTGATTGATTGATTGATTGCTTGTTTGATTATTTAATTAATTATATATTAATTTATTCATTTATTTATTTGATTGATTGATGTATTAATTAATTAATCATATATTTATTTATTTATTCATTCGTTTATTCACATATTAGTTTACTAATTGATTAATTTATTAATTAATTTATTTATTTATCGATTTATTTATTTATTTATTTACGTACTTGTACGTCTGTGCATCGCGGGGGGGGGGGGATAGTCAGATCAATATCGTCACCATCATCATCATCATTAGCGGTGTCCCAGTCATATATAGTCAGGAGGCGTTTCGGTAGTATCATCATCATCATTAGCGGTGTTTCAGCCATATATCGTCAGGAGACGTTACGATAGTATCATCATCATCATCATCACTAGCGGTGGCTCAGCTATATATCGTCAGGAGGCGTCTCGATAGTATCATCAACATCATCATCATTAGCAGTGCCCCAGTTATATATCGTCAGGAGACGTTTCAATAGTATCATCATCATCATCATCATTAGCAGTGCCCCAGTCATATATAGTCAGGAGGCGTTTCGATACTAACATCATCATCATTAGCAGTGCCCCAGTTATATATCGTCAGGAGACGTTTCAATAGTATCATCATCATCATCATCATTAGCGGTGCCCCAGTCATATATAGTCAGGAGGCGTTTCGATAGTAACATCATCATCGTTAGCGGTGTTTCAGCCATATATCGTCAGGAGACGTTACGATAGTATCATCATCATCATCATCAATAGCGGTGGTTCAGCTATATATCGTCAGGAGGCGTTTCGATAGTATCATCAACATCATCATCATTAGCAGTGTCCCAGTTATATATCGTCAGGGGACGTTTCAATAGTATCATCATCATCATCATCATTAGCGGTGTCCCAGTCATATATTGTCAGGAGGCGTTCCGATAGTATCATCATCATCAATTAGCGGTGTTTCAGATATATATCGTCAGAAGACGTTACGATAGTATCACATCATCACTAACGGTGGTTCAGCTATATATCATCAGGAGACGTTTCGATAGTGACAACATCATCTCCATCAGCGATGGCAGGGTTCCAGTTACACATCAGTCGGAGAAAATTAGGCAGATCCCATCATCATCGATGGCAGGATTCTAGCTGTACACCATTTGGAGAAAATACACCGACATCCCTGGCCAGGGGCTAGGCATATCCCTACTGTCCAGATCCACCTTTCCATCTACTAATACGAGGGGTCATGGCCTCGTGAAACCACATGGCAACCAACCATTACAAGTATTTATTTATGTATTGTATATGTATGTATATGTATGTATATTATATTTTATTAGTATGTATCTATTCGTACGTAGTGTATGAGGGGGCTCTTCACGGGTGGCACAACACCCGTGCGGATGTCTTCCCTCGTCTGGAATGGATTGAACGTATTGATGCATATCAGATTATAATAAGTACTACCTGGGAGGGTGGTTGCAGTCACTGTAGTGTCGCGAATGGCCAATGGGCTGCAGTTGCTCACAGGCGAGGGTTGGGGAGCCTAGGAAACTCCCCCTCCCCACTCGCATATTTTTGACTTGACAGGTGGCCCGGGACCATCTTTACAGTAGCTTCAGTATATATACCGTAGTTTAACTTAGTTTAACCTGGAGGAGTTGGAATTCGGGGGGCAAACTGGCTCTGAGCCCGGACGCCAGACACTGACGCGAGGGATGGTGCGGTACTTTGCACAGAAGAGGCCCAACATGAAAAGGCGCATCCAGGCTCAGGTCAACGTATCCGGAACTCGTGTCGGGAGAAGGAGGATGGGATCAGTCACCGATGAGCCTTTGGGTATGGAGGAGCCGAATTTAAAGCAAACACGTTTTCCGCGTACACATACATTTACACATACCTTCCACAACCCCCTCATCCATTAGAACCCAACGTACCGCTAGAAGGAAGTATAGGGCCAGATACAGGTGACGGAACTTAGGCCGGCTAGTAAATAAACGTAACAATGTAATTGATATAAAAATAACGCAGAGTAAATATAAAAGGTCCTAAGGAATAAGCACAGCGAGGAAACGGCGGAAGATAAAAATATTAACCAGCGAGGGCGTCGAAGACGGAATCATCCATAGGAGCGGCTACGAAGAACTCGAGGGCTTTTAGGGGATCTATGTACTCTATATGTGCATGCGCATGTGATAACGGCACGTTACTAACCTTTCCAGTGGATGGCGGTCGATCCCATACAGGTAGGACCATGGGGGATCGAGCGGAGAGGGCGTGGGAGCAGAGGATCGCGTATTCCGGGTGCGCAGCTACACCAGATGCAGGGGCTTCAGTCCGTAGGAACGTTAGGTAATCAATACAGGGCCACGGAACGTAGTATGTTTAGCAATTGCACCATAGGGTTTATTTGACGTACTAGGTAGTTTTGTTTGCGTTTTCCATGAACATTCACGAACTTCATACCCCAGTATTTAATTTAAGTATAGCTTGCGTTAGGGTTACCACCAAACCAATTCATCCCCTATAGTTCGAAACAAAAAATTACACAACGTGAACTGGGGAGGTCTTGAATAAAGCGAGGGTGTTTGGAAATACTACGTTAAAAACCGTAGAGCCTTCATCCGACGTAGATAGATAGCTTGTTTGCCTCTAACAAGGCGTAAACTCAGTTAGGAGTAGGATCGAGCTGAAAGGCGAAGAAGAGGATCCATCACAAGTTGGCACAGAAAATACGGAAATAAAACTTCTAGCCGTAGACAAATTACGGCTAGAATTTTAAATAGGAAAAAAACAGATAGACAGACGAAACGTCAGAAATAAAACTTCTAGCCGCAGAACGAATTACGGCTAGAATTTTAAATCAACTTTTTCTTTAGATAAGGATTATTTAATTAATATTTGTTTCTCAGAATTTTTACTAATGCACAGCTTTTTTGCTTGTACGCGCTGCACGCCACTGAACCATGCGTACAATGTACATTGTTTCGTTGTGTTCAACACCAACACAACGAAACAATGTGCCTCGTACGCACGGCTTACACATACTAATTCAATTGTCATTCTTAAATAGAAAGAGGTCTACGTAAATGTAAGTAGGTGCATATACAGGATGTCTCATAGCTACTATAAAAAACTTTGCAAGTGGATTTCCACCTTGATAATGAGTGGAAAATATTCAAGCAACCATGACCAATATCAATAGTTAAGGAAAGTTTTAATTTTTTTTCAATATTTCTGACTTATTTTTTACAAAAAGTTGAACCATAATTACAGTAACTGATATCGATTATGACAATTCATTCGCTTCAATACAACTCAAATTAAATGACAAGAACCTTGTAAAAAAATCCATTTTCGATTTTCGAAAGGTTTTTAACATTTTATTCCACTTGTTTTAAAGCGAATGAATTTTTTATAATCGATATAAGTTATTGTAATATTGGTTCAATTGTTTGCAAAAAATAAATCAGACATTTTGAAAAAAAAAATGCAAACTTTAATATTGCATATCTCCATACCTATTGATATTAGGTCACGGTTGCTGGAAATTTTTATACTCACTATCAAGGCAGAAATCCACCTGCAAAGTTTTTGATTCTACCTATGAGACACCCTGTATGTCTACGAATATACATATGCATCAATGTAAATTATCGTAATTAACACTTAAGATATATTAAAGCTTATAGATATAGACGTAAAAAATAAAAATATGTAAATGAAGACCAGTAGGTACCTACTGATCTTCATTTAATTTGAATTGATTCTTTAACGCCAAACAACTGACAATCGGCCTTTTGTGAAAATTATGTTTTAGTAATTATATAACGGTGTATGATAATTTAATAATTGTTAAAGTGTCTGCGAATGTTATTTGATGAATATAAAATAATAGCTTTAAATCTTGTTTCCCTTTTCAGGTATGATGTGTACTTTTATTATTTTTACATTTTAATGTGAAATATTATGTTCTTTTGTTTAATAAAATATATTCTCTTTTCAGATATTATTATTATTTACACAAACTAAAATATTTGGGAAACCACATTATAAATATAAAAATTAAAGAAAATTAAAAAAAACAGACAGACAACGAAATTATTATTATTGGGATGGTACCATTTATTTGTATGGAAATTAAGTACTTTGGTAATTCATCGTCTGAACAATGTAACAATTTTTTAAAGATGCCGCTTTGTATTTCGGTTTTCTTCTCCCACAGCATGAAGGACCTTCGTGATATCTGCTTCGAGCGCGCTGATGGACAAATCATGATTTGTTTAACTGGATAATTAGTCTGGATTAAATGTATGTAACTAGACCTTCCATTGCTCCTGAGGCGCAATTGGTGTAATTACCAATTATGCCATTTTCCGTTTGTTATTGACTAATTCGTTTGACATCCTGGGCTTAATAATTGTTTTTCGTATCGCAGAAGGGGTGGCTAAAGGAGGATATTAAACAATAAATTCTTAAATAATTTTTTAATGCTATTAAAAATTATTTCTTAAATGTTTAACTGTAACTGTTTGCGGATATTTTATACGAACCGTATGTTTTTCTGAGAAATGATTCTCGACGTTTCGTTGAATTCTTATTCAACATCATCAAGAGGACAACCTTTACCCGCGGAGGTAGAGGGCGGACTGATTACTGCTTTCGAGGGCGTAAATTATATGCACTTTGTTGTGGAGTGCTCACTCCACAACACACCACAATACATGCACTTTGTTGTGGAGTGCTCATTCCACATACTCCACAACATGGCTCGATGCTTCCCGAAAGCCGTGGATCACGCTAGACTGTTCTGGAGTCTTCGATTGTGTTGTGACAACCTCAAACAGCTGTCAGTTTACATAAGCGCGCGATGTTTTTTAGCCTAGAATTCAGAACATTTTATATTAGTGATCCTCGATGATTGCATTCAAAATTCATGAATTCAAAATATTTTTTTAATTTTTTGGATATCGCTGCCTTTGATTTTATTCCCCACATATGGAATATTAAAGATTCATGCGCCTTAATACAAATCAAACAATAACAAAAATCGTACAAAAAATATTTTCCAAATTTCAGCAAGGTTGTAATTTATACATTAATATTTGACTTGTATCAAAGTGGATGATTTTTAGTTTTCCATATAAATTGCTTTCATAATGGTGGGGAAGAAATATTATAGAATATAGGTTTCGCATTAGTCCTGTCAGTATGTCGTCATCCGTGTGCCGTAGCAACCTCGATTATGCATAATAAAAGAAAAGAAAATTGATTAATAGGTAATAAACGTTATAATTAACGTCATTAAAGACTAATAGAGCCTGTAGGTACTTATTCCAACGATTTGATAAAGTTGCCTCTGTCACGTCCCGTGTCCACGGAACGAGACAAGTCTAAGAGATTTAGTTGAGATAAATCTACGTTTCGTTTACACAAGTTGAGATTTTGATGTAGAGAAAAACCGCATGAGATTGGTAAGACAAACCTTTCGATTTGACAGCGAGACTTGACACTTGTGCACAAACGTCACCACACAAGATATCTAAAATATTTATTTAAACAATATTTTATAAGTACATGGGTATGTTCTGAGAACACAATTACTGGTTTTTTCCAGTGCGGAATTGTTTTTTTTAAATTAAGATAAATTATAAAAGTCTCATAGAGACGAAGGTATTAATATGAGAAACGTGTATAGAAGTCTCAAGTGATCATTTGACACAATGCAACGTTCACCAATTCCATCGTAAGAACATTCACACATTATCAAATTTTTGAAAGTTTGAATGTTTGAAAGAAATAAATATAGATAGAGAAAAAAAGTGATAGAAAAAGAGAAAGAAAAAAGAAAGAATGTTTGAAAGAAAGAAATATAAATATAACTTAGACAACGTATGAAGTACTAGAAGGCAAATAATGTTTGGAACAAGTAGATGAGTTTGTGTATTTGGGAATTATGTTCGATATTTAAAAAAAACTCAAAATGGTATCAAGAGGATGGTTACTTCAGGGAATAATGTGAATGCTACTTTGAGAAACTGAGTGGAAATGAGACCACTTAGACATATGTGTGGCATATTTATGGTAGAGTAAATAATGATTGAATGAAAGTTTGTAAAGCAGATCTTAACACAGTGAATATAATGAAAAAGGGAGTTTTGGGCATGCTGAGCGAAGGAATGCGGAAGAAATGGTACGAAAGATATACGACCCAAGTGTTGGCGGCGCCACAGAAAGAGAGGGCGACCACGGAAGATGTGGCACGACCGGATTGACCAGATGTGGGCCATTAAAAATTTAAGGTAATCGTCCGCTTATGGGCTCGATTTATTATAATCCCTTGTGCTTTTTGTCCTCGAAGACCAGATCGAGGTAGCCTAGAAAACCACGTGTCAACCAACCAGGCGTCCTCAGCCCTGATCGGTGCAATCATCATTTGATAGTCCATCTCGTGAAGAGCCTCGTTTCAACACCTCCAAGGAAGCCTTTGTGCTCCGGCCTGATTGCGATCTCACATTGAACATCCAAGAAATCGTTAGTCTGACCCATCCTTGAGTTGGCCGTTGAAATCCCTTCACCGGTGATTGTAATTACTTTATTATTTCCAATATAGATGCAGGGATGCACGAAACGTTCAAACACTAACTAACTAAAATTTAGTAGCAATTCAGCAGCATAATATTTCTGGCTACCTAAGAATAATTTAAAAATATTATATTAAAAAAATATTTTTTTAAAAAGAAAAGTCACGCTTATATTTAAATGTAAAAAGCAAATTTTCAGACCTAAAATTTTTGCTTCACCCTCCGAACAAAAGATGGGCGCTTGCGATATTAATGTAGATTATTACAAAATTCTGTTGTTGATGGGAATTAAGCAAAAAATATTTGTCCGTAAATTTATTTTTTCTTTAAAGTACATTTAAATAAAGTGCGGTTTAAAAAAAATCGTGTGTTTAATATAATTTTCTACTTTTTAGTCTTAATTATTTATTACCTATCGTACAAAATCACTTCGCTAAGAAACTAATGCCATCTTTTTTGCACCATAATTCATTTATCAAAACTATGATTAATTAATTATGGTGGATTATTTGATTAATTAGTGAATCTTTAATGTACTGTCGTCGAGATAACGTTTGTGTTCTAAATTTCAACTTCATTGGACACCGGGAGGCGGGTGAAATATCGATTATAAATTTCTTTATAGACAGACAAACATATATATAAAATTATATATATATATATATATATAATATATATATATATTATTATATATATATATATAGATATATATATATATATATATATATATATATATTAACATACAAAAATCTGGTCAAAGGTGTAGGAGAATCCTGCTTCGGAAAACCCCCTCAGACACATGGAATATATCAATACCCAAAGCGATTTTATTCAGCATAGCTGTGGCTCTTCCAACAGGCATAACCATCGGCAGGTTGGTCCTGTATATTGGAATGTGAAACAATCTATGCTGAAATGAAATGAACAACACTACAAAATAAATGACTGAGGATAATGCTAAAAAGAAATCGATACGAGTGCAAAGTGAAGCTAGAAAGGGGACAAGTAATGAAATTCAGACAACTGATTAAATTGAATTTTCTTTTGTCATGAAAAATAAAATAAAACTGACATAAACACGACCACTGCAAAAGAAGTAAAAAGATTACCCTTGAATAAAGAAAATTTAACTATTTATCTTTTTTTTTTTGTATTTCATCTTACCAAGCGATTGTGTCTCCCTGTTGGATGACCGAATTAAATAAAAGAAAATAAAATAAAAAATAAAAAAAAACAAGATCATGCACAGTGGAATGAATTTACAATGGTCCTACCTAGAGTGATATTGGAGTGCAAAGTATGAATATTTTCTGTACATTTTGAATATGATTTAATTTTTTTAATAACACTTTTTACGATAAATTTATAATAAATTATGGATAATGAATAAATAATAAATATTGACTCTTGACGAAATAAATTGTAAATAATATAAATAAATCAATAAATTGAATTTTAGAAATGAGTTCCACATTAACAAGTTTTTACACAAAACGTAATACACTTTACGATTTCTGTAAAAATGCCTTGTAAATAATATTCAGAAACAAATAAAAATTTTACGCAAATCAATTAATACAATTTAGGAATATGTTCTTGATCAGCAAATTTTTACATAATACACAATACACTTGTAATAAATTAACTAGCTGTAACCCGTAAAAAATGACGGAACATTGTTTCGTGTCTTTGCTGAGCCCTAGTATACATGTATATTTTCTTTTTAGCGGTCCACGGAGAGGCGGCCGTAGCAACATGCGTGAAGAAGCCGGTTCGGGTTTGGTGGCCCAGAGTTCAAGCCCCATCTCCGACCGTTTAATTTGTTTTTTCAGACGTGAATTCGAGCGAAATTACGCACGTTACACGAAGTTACGGATGGACAGACAACGAAATAATTATGTTTGATAATAAATTAATAATAGAAAATGTCTTAACATGTAAAAGTAGGTTACTTTTGAAGGCTTCTAGCAATTTTAAAATAAACGTGTTACACCACAAAGTAACTGCCATAACTAATGTACTAATTAATCGTTCATTCGTCCAGTTAATTATTATTTTATATTTTTTTGGGTAGGTATGTGTTGAAACAACACAAAAAGTTGATATCGAATTGCTTGATCAATAATATTAGTGCATATGCAAATCTATGTGCAATATACAATAGTAATTACGTTCAAAATATTAATGCCTTCACGGTTAAATGCACCCGCCGTTCATGCCAACCAACAATTTGTTAAAGAAAAACCAAAACCTAAATAAATTGTAATAAATTTATGGCATAAAGGATGCTAGGCAATTCAATTACCGCAATATAAACATTGCACATGTATTTCGTGCATGTACCCATTGAACTAGAATTCTTGAATTCAATAAACGAAGGTGCTACATATCGTCTGCAAAAATCTCTGAACATTTAATTTTTTTTCTTAATTTTAAAGTATTTCATTTATAACATTTATTAATTAAAGATTTTTATTAATCTTAAAATAGTAAATAGGCAAAGGCGTATGCTCTATCTAATACAGGTTGGAACGTATAAAAGCGAATGCTATCTTTCAGTGTGATTTTTTTTGTCAATACAGCATTGCTTCTATTTTAAGTAAATCTGGTTTCTAATTTGTCTTATGTTTTTACACAGTTTACTTTATGTCTATCTGGTTTCTAATTTAATTAATTTGTCGTATGTTTTTTATACTGTTTCTTTTATACTGCTTATAGGCTACCTAAGGCGGCCCTCGTAGCCCAGTGGGCATGACACTGGCTACTCCTACCGGGGGTTCCGGGTTCGTATCCCGGTGAGGTCAGAATTAATCTATGTGATATACTCAAGCCCGGGTATTTTGTGATATGTCTCTGTATTTGGGCCTCTAGGCAATCGAGTACTGTCTCCGTATTCGGGCCTTAGTGTAGATAAATTAATAAATAATTCTTATATCATGTTTCGTGATTTTTCACGGATGTACCTGCGGCTAGTTTGTCGTAAAAAGTGTTGAGTGTAATTATGTTACATATCTTCAAAATTTTAAGAAGATAAGTGTATTTTTTATTTATTTTGGTAGAGCACATTGCAATTAGTTGTTTCTAGTAAAGCGATGATGATTAACGGCGGTGTTTTTAGTGTGTCTCATAGGAAATATTTATTGCCTTAAGGCTAGATGTTTAACATCGAGCAAAACGTACTCTCAAAACATAATTTATTAATTAATTACTACAATTATATTAGATTGCATCCTACATCACTAGATCAAGGTCCTTATCGAGGTGGGCCGTTTTCTCAGGTACAATTTACGATAAGAATATATCGAAATGCACTGGGCCAGTAGTTTCCAATCTTCTCCATTTAAAATATTCGGTTGTCTTACGAAAATAGAAATATTGGGATCTTGAGATTGTTATCGCAACACTTAATAGACGAGAATAAAAAAATAAAATAAAGAGACGTAGGTATACGCCTGTGTTCGATGTTCGTACTACTCAAATAAGGAGATTTGTATATTTTCATATCTCTCTCAAATTAAATAGCTTTATTTGCGGTGTAAAGGGGATTGATTTCTCCGATGCCTTCTTATCCATGCGGTCTGGTCTGACAGAGCTTCAAACGGATTACCAAAGTAGGGGATCTGCAATGAAACGGCCACTTTTATAAAAACTTCAATTTTATTAAAACTATAGCCTTGAGAGACAAAACATTTTTTTAAAATTAATTAACAATCTATCTTCTATACATATTGAAAATAAAATTGTTGATAAAATTATTATAAAACAATAAATAAATAGTTTTTGTAAAGGTCTTGATTTGTCCTTTTCAAAACACCGTCGGTCGTCGTTTTGAAAAGGACAATGGGTGTTATGAAACGGACATAGGAATGAAATAAAAGATGTATCAATTTAAACACAAATTTAACAATGCGGTAATTTTGGTAGGAAATAAATTCAAGCATATGCCTAGTAGGATTAGTAATTTATTTATTATATTATATTTATACAGTAGATACAGGTTTTTTATAATAAATTGACTCTATGTTATAACATTTTTACAGACATTATACTCCCCATAATGAGCCAAAGCTCGAGCTTATGGGAGGAGTATTTACAAGCTAAATTAAAGTATAAAAGCAGAAACCATTTAGAAGTAGTAATTTTTTTATTATACAGAAACCATTTGAGACATGTGGGCAATGTAGCTTGTTGGTCTTGTGGTTAGGACTCTCGCCTCGTGATCCAAAGGTCGCAGGTTCAAATTTCACTCCAGACAAGCAAGTTAGTCCTCTTTTCATAGCACAAGCGTTTAGCTTAATTTGAAAATAGTTAGAATATTGATGTGACATGAATTCCATTTTCGCATCTCTATTTAAAAAAAAATGTTGCAATTCATTATATTATTAGTTAAAATAAGTCAATATTCATTATGAAAGTAAACAATTTTAGTTATTTCAGTTGAAATTTTGACAGAAAAAATTACTTAGAACAAAGGGCACATTTCAAACAGTTAACCTTACTTTTAGAGTATTCTTCCGTACAAAGTACACAACAATTATTATCTGGCCGATTCATTGCGTACATGTTGTTTGCAAATCATATGGACAAAAATACTTGTGAATGACTTTAAACAAAAATACGAGTAATTGTAATTATTTCTACAATAACATGTAATTATAATAACATAACATGAACATACAAAATCTCAAGTAATATACCTTTAAAATTGTTTACAAAAACATGATTTAATATACCTTTTCTTATCGAAATCGATAATTGCGTATTGCTTCCGTACATCCCGCTAGAATGAACTGCCAGTGAGAGGGTATTGTCTATTAAGTGAGGTGCTGTCAACGTAAAATTTTGAAGAAACTGGCGCGAATACTTTAGGAATAACGGGTGTTGGCCTTTTCATAGCAGATCTCCCCTACCTATCGCAAACGTAACCTCACGTTTCTCGTGTTTCAACTAAAATTACATGAAATAAGTGCCAATGCTTAAATGTTTAAAGCTTTTAGCTTATAGATAAAGCTTAGCTTAATTATAAAAGATTATTTCATATGGCAAAATTGTCATTGTCGCGTTGGATTCGTATTTATATTTTGACGTTTGACGAATCACCATCATACACTTCTTTCTGCATTTCTCTCTCAAGTAAGAACTGAAGAAACAAACACCGACGTAAACCTAAGTTTATTTCTTACAGCCATTCTCTAATATTAGATTTATCTGGTCGAGTCAGGTCTTCCGTGGACGCCCTCTGTTTCTGCTGCCTTCAAAACTCGTCTCATAAATCTTCTTTATCATCCTTTCCTCACTCATCATCTCGGCGATCCTTTCATTATTCTATCTATTGCGCTACAGCTAGCATAACATTCACTTCGAATTTGTTCATTATTTACCCTATCGTATAAAGATTTTCCACACATACGTCCAAGCCATCGCATTTCTACCGCATCAGTCTACTTTCGTTCTTTTTTTACTAATCCCAGGCTTCACTTCCAAATATCAGAGTTAGCACTGGAACTGCATAATGTACCGCTAGTCTTGCTTCCTTTGACTGATTTTTATTGGCCACTAGCTGCAAAAATTCGCCAAAAATGATGGTACTTATATGTGTCGTCATAGTTATCGAAGTGGACGTGATCAAATCAACCTTCAAACACAAACTTTCTTTTCTATATCATTCTCAGCCTTGCCGTCTCTACTAAACGCACTTCCCAACACACATACCAAATAATACTCTGCCAACAGGTCATCGACCAGGATTCATGGTTGATGATGATTCCACAGTTAACTGACTTTTTATTAAATAATTGTTTTCTCAGCGGATCAAAAACAAAAGACGATTAAATATTATGTAATTATTACATCGCCACTATCTTACACACTTAATAATCAAAATTATAAACAAAAACATGAGTTTTAATTATCCTTTTGACAGACAAACAAAGAAATATTTAGCAGATATCACAGGTAACCAATCAGATAACATATTTTAATGTGCTTAACTGCCGGTGATTGTCTTGTTAAATAAATTAACCATTAAATAATACGTCTTCATTCAGTTGCTACGAGTATTAGGTTTGTGATATCACGATGCGATGATTTGAAGTTTCGTTAATACGTGAAAATATGATAGATATAGAAGATACAAAAAAATTAAATGATCAAAAGTAATTTTACATTTTACAAAAACAAAAATGTTTTTTTTTTTAAGTTTTTTAAACGTTATTTGTCGTAGGGCATCACATTCTTATTTTAAATTAAAAATTTTTGTTTTTTATCATACTGATTATCAAAAACTCGTAAGTGACTCTGATAGAACGTCCTAGTGTAACAATAAAGTACAATATTGTTCGGAGATTCTAAAAAAATAAGAAGTACACATTATCGAGAACTTTTCAACGCTGGATGTTTTAAAATAAATTAGAAGCGCCTAGAAATCAGTACAACATACGGAGATATACGAGAAGATTCTATAAATCGAGGACCTTACATAAACAGTGATGCCATCTCTAAGACTTGGTCTTCTTTTGACGGCAGTGAAAAACCACGAGAAAGTGGGCGAGTGTTGGTAAGACGCAGAAACGGCGAGAAATAGCGAGCATAGACAACCAGCAGCGAATACCTACCTGCGGAATAATTTAGGGCAAACCAGTGCGAGTAACGAAATAGTGTTCCAGTTACGTCTGTGTATTAAATAAGAATTTAATTAATTTTGAGTGTTTCATTTGGATCCCACAACATATTAAAACATTTTATGACAATTATCATATTCAGTTTTTAATATTGAGAAATTATAATATATAAAAAATTAAGTTATAGATGAGATGTCGTTATAGAAATAAATCTTTGTAGGGGAGTGAAACAGCCCTGGTTGGTATTGTAAACTACTGAAATAGGCTTGAAGATCTCATTGATCGGACAGGGATGCGTAAGTTATTTTAAGAAAAATATTAAAACACAGAATTAATCAACTACCTCATATGTTGTTTTTGTAGCTTAGAGAATTATTTTATAATGGTTTTTCTAGTTACTATCAACGGATTAATTGGATTCGCTCCTCCCCATGTAATTAACACCACAATCAATGATTGATTGATCGATTGCATAGTAGATGGATTTTAGAATACTATATATTGCTTTAAGAAGTTAAAAATGACTAAAAATATATTTTTTAATAACCATATAACACAGTATTATGCGAATATCTATAAAATTAAAAGCGTGGGGCACTTTCTCCTTGTTTGTGCATAGCATAATGATATTAATGTAAATTAGACGCAGAATGATATCAATGGTGATCATCATTCTGAAGCTCAGACAAAGGTTGATCAAATGTTACGTGCGGTCGGTTCTACAATAAGCATGGACCCCCAAGGCTGGCACTATAAACAGCTTAGAGCCTGCAGTGGTTCCCAAACTTGACAGGACCGGGACGCACAAAAAAAAAGAAATTTTCGAGACCCACCTCCTGCCTCACATTTTCCCAATTCATACTGCAACCACACGAAAGACTGTTCAATTAAGAAAAAAAGGGAAACCTATAATATATATATAATTATATATATATAATCTAAATTTTTAATAACGAAAAATGATAATATGTGATATTTTAATGGGAAGGGTGAATTTGTTGCCTCTTTTTTGTCATAACAGAATTAGCGTTGACTTCAATAGTTGACTATAGTAGTCATTTTTTACTCCCTTTATATTAACTCGAGGCGTCTACTTGCTTGCCGTCAACAAAAACTTTGGATCAATTTTTGACCCTTTTCCCGTGATCCAATCGAGCTGAAACTTGGCAAGTAGACTCGTGGCGATGATCAAGAAGATCTATCAAATTTTCGTTAAAAAATATTAATAATTATAGTATAATTTCGGATTTTTAGAAACTTTTGGTTTTTTCAAATTGGAATCATTAGAAAAGTTTGATTACGGCGGCCCGATAACGTCGCGGAATATTTTCTAAATTTGAATTACTCCGTCGGTATGCATAATAGGTACAAATGTTTTTAGAATTTAATCTTCAAAGCATGAAGTGTCTTATCAAAGCTCAAAACAGCTGACATTTTAGAAATATATTAAATTACTGTAAGTTTAGTGTTATGTGATATGTTTTAATTCGTCTTTAATTGTTGTTATATTTTACAAAGAAAGGGAGTATAATAAAAACTTGGTTTTTATGGGTTACTTTTTTTATCGCAGTGAATTCGATACGTCCAATTTATTTCTGTATTTAGTCATAATAGAAACCACGGCAGAAAATTCCACTTCACATAAGTATGAGGTAGTGAAGGGGAGGAGGACTTTCTTAGCTTCGAGCTTAACTGAAAGCCAGAGTTTTGCTAATTGCTTGCGACTAAAAGTATTTTTCAGGGACGTATCTTCTGATAAATCAATAAGCTCTTCACTTGCTTTATATTTCAATCGGTTTGTTGTCTTGAAATGGATTTTAAATTCAGTTTATCCTGTTGAACTTTTTCATCTCTTCTTCGAAGTTGGCGTTAAAGTTATTTTTCAACTGTGTTAAATTAGTGAAAATTGCAGATATACATTAATATCTGGATGATTATCTATAATAAACACAACACGACCTGGACGAGACGAGACGGGACGCGACCCACCAGTGGGTCGCGACCCATAGTTTGGGAAACACTGGCTTAGAGGCTTTCGAAATTTGGATTCACCGCAGAATGTTAAGGATATCGTGGACCGACATGACAGCTAACACTGAAGTGTCGCGTAGAGCCAATGTCCAAAGAGAATGGTTTACAAAAATCAAGCATCGTATTTTGGTCACACAGTGAGGAAAGGGAAAAATATACCCTCCTTCAGTCAGCCGTCGAAGGGAAGATTGAAGGCCGAAGATGAGGCGGAAGAAGACACTTGTCCCGGCTTAGAAATATCCGAGAGTGGACCGGGAAAAGAAGTCGAGGAGCTGCTGCGAGCTCTTCAAGATCCAAGATGATAGATATGGTTTCTCTCGGGTGATCGGGGGGACCCGACAGGACACTTAAAGAGAAAGAAGAAGAGGTAGCAAAGTAAATGCTTTTCGATGTTCCCTCCCTCGCCCCTCCCATTACGCTAATTCACCCTCACCACCTAAAAACTCCTAATACAGTACAGTATTTTAGTTTAGTTTAAATAACTCTCGTTAATGACACGGACGTGTCGAAACCGGCAGCGTAGTAATCATAAATAAGTAACAAATTGAACATAAGTTGAAACTCTTCAAAAATGTATGAAAGAAGTTGTTACATAGTGCCTAAGTGCCCAAAAAATATAATGAATGCTTTTCACCTAATTTAATGAACTTTACACGAGTTGCGAACTTTTATTTTGTAGGCAAATTTATGAATCAATTTTAAAAAGACATACAGAAAAATCAAATCAACGAAATAATATTTTCACGTGTTGTGGGTGCGGGAGGAATGAATGAAAACACTGGAAATTAATTGGCGATTCATTAATTAATGATAAATTAACTATTCCGTGTACACAGTCAGTTAAAACAAATTCTTTAAATTATACTTTTTCGCAGTATGTCACTCGTAAATGAACACTTTATTATCACTGGGTAACACGTATTAAACATTCACTAAAGCATTCCATCTATTTTTCGCTCGCAGTATTTATCGCTGATTCTTTCGCCAATTGGGTACTTCGCTCAATTATTCGCTCAGATTTATATTATATATATTCTCAGATATTCGCCACCCTGGCCTCGCGGCTTGCAGCCGACCTCGCACGGTAACGATCTGTCAAACACGAGCACTCCTTTTATCCGTAAATGCCGGTTCTTTCGTACTTCCTAGATTATTCTAGTGTTTATGTTAGGAGAAGGTCCTCGTTATCTCTCGGTTGTTCCAGGCGTTTCTGGACGTTTGTAGACGTTTCCCGAAGGTTGTAGATCATCCTAGATTGTTATAGGATGGTCTCGATATTCCGATAGTGTTTTGACATTTACAAGGAATTCAGATAGTGTGTAAATTTTTTTTAGTATGCCATTCCGTGACAATATTTTATAAGCTGCTATGGGAGTAGCGCGTTATCCAGTTTCGCCATGGCAGCTTAGTAAATTAATGTCAATTTTTTGACCTTACATGTAGTCCCTTTATTAATTAATTAATATATTATTCCATTTTTAGCAATGAACTTTTTATATTGTATTGTATTGAATCATTTCGTATTGAGGTTTGTCAATTTTTTTTTTTTGGTACGTAAAATATTTGTTTTTTGTACTATTAGGGTATTCAGGTTGAGCCAGCAATATTGACACCTATTAAAACTTTTTTGAAGTATTGAATGCAGTACGGTGTTCATATGAATGTGCCCTTTTGTGAAATGTGCTATGTGGATCACCTTGCCACATCCAAACCAAGATTCGGTGAATGGTTGATTGGTCAAGCAGAAACACAGAAATTAATAATTACCAAAAAAATTGAAGGATTTTACTACTGTGCTATGAATAACCCGTCGATAATGACAGGAAATAACATAATTATTGTAACCTTATTTTTTTTTCAATAACGAAAATACAATGCAAATTAACTTTGTTTGACGGGATAATTGCACAGTTTCACGTGTTAGAATTGACAACAAATCTGATATATTTTATGTTGATATGAAACGACCGGGGTGCAAACCTCTCACTAGCCATGTAATTTAGTTTTTTTTGCCTTGAATTAGACTGAAGAATTTATTAAACATACAAAAGACCTATCATGACATACGGTATCGAAGCAAGAGCGGACACGGTGAGAACTAAACACCTCCTCAGAACTACCGAGATGAAGACCCTAAGACCCATTGCGGGCAGGACCCTCAGAGACGGAGTACCCAATGCGGAAATCCACAGAACTTGCGTTATACAAGACATTGTAAGATGGAGCAGGCACATAAAGAGTTTCTGGAGGGACCATGTCGAGAGAATATAGCAGACGAGACTTCCTAGAGCCGTGATGCGCGGGATTCCAGAGGGGCGCCGACCGCCAGGGAGACCACCAAAGATATGGAGACAGAGCTGGACGTCCTCGTCACAAGATCAGGACTGAACGCAGATCACAGATCAAGGATCTAACAAAAATTAATTAGAACGAAATTATTATAATTATATATTATTGGAACACTAATTTTAAGCGCATTTCGTAGTCTCGCATTTTCGCCACACGCTTTCGCTGCATGCTCCGCTACATGCTTTCGTAGAATGCCCCGCTACAAGCATTCCCGTTACAATACCCTGTCTACCCTAAACAGCTAATTATTTGGCAACCTAAACAGGAAAGCCTGTAGGAACTCTTTTTAGAAGCGGAAGGAGCGCATTGTTTAGCGCTTCCTACTGAATATTTTGTTTTAATCAGCAAATCTTCACTGAACACGTAACATGATAAGTGCATTAACATATTTTTGTAATTAAAAGTGACTTCCAATGAGCGCTAATTACACGCTTAAGCCGGTTATCAGTGTAAATCATAATCTAAATTCACACACGTCATCGGGCAGGATGAAAACAGTTTCGAAAAGGCGTGAGACTTAACTAAAATTTTAGTTCATCACACGTTGCACGGCATAAAAAATATTTAGGCTCGGAAAACACGAACCATTACAGCACGCAATTTTTAATTTTGCGAATTTCGTCTCTATTTTATTTCGTAAACGCCACTACAAGATCAACGAACTTAACACAGACATGGAGGAGGCTCGTATTGGCGTTTCCACGATTTCAATGATGAAAATGTCTTCAGAATATTTTGAGAATATTCAAATTTGGCAAATATTTCAAACTGGCTTAAGTGATCAATTTATACAATGTAACGTTCAGAAATTTCACAATGGTGGACTACCACATCTATCAAATTTTTAGAAGTTGTATAGGTATATGATATGTTTATTACGCACACCTTGTCACATATGTGTGTTGTATTTTTATTACCGCCACCTGTGGTTAAAAATTTTGATAATTTTCCATAAAACAATTTAGATGTCGCCGTTGGTAATTGAATATTTATATTTTTGAAAATGAAATGAAAAAATTAAAATGTTGTATCCCGACAGCTGCACACAATACTTTTTTTATTTATTTATTTCATTGCTTTACTTTTACATTTGATAAGGTTAAATGTTACTATGCCTGTTTCACTAGAGAACTCTCTGTGTTGAGACAGGCAAAGGTTAATATTAAATAATTAATAATTAAATGAGGACATTAATTACCATGTATTTGATTTATTACGCGAATATAACGTACATGAACTACAAAGTACAGTTTCATCTCTTTAATATTCAAATCAACCATTTCAGCACAATAAGGATGAATATTGAGAAAAAAATCACTTCCATTGTTTAGTCATTGTTGAAGATAAACTTTTTTATGGATTGTTTCACCATATGTATACAAGATCTGTGTTATCTTTATAAAATCTTGAATAACTTGGTTGACTCGCCCTATTTATTAGAGCAAATAGGTTTAAGTTGTCCTACATACTCAATGCGTTCAAATAATTTATTTTCCGCAAACTTTGGTAGGACTAACTACTTAAAAAACTGCTTTGTAATTCGTTGCACCTCAAAATATGTTAAATTCTACAAATAATCTAGACATTTTTACTGACAATTTGCGTTTATTTAAAATGAAACTCCGTAATTTCATTTATGACTATTGATCTGATACTTCTTTAATTGAATACCATCCCCTCCCATTTTATGCATTATCGTAATTTAAATCTTTGAAATATTTATTATTTATCACATATTCTTTATCATTGTTTTTTATTTAGTTTTTTATTTTTTATTACCAGCTTCGAGGAAACTTTACTGGTCATATTCGCAAATATTTTTTTGACATTATATAAAAAAAATTAAAATTGTACCGTATAAAATAAAATAAATAAAATTATTAATGGTATAGGCTAGGTTAAGTTATATTGGGTCAAAATAGCTTCTTTTTTAAAGTTATTTTAAATTTTGTAGTTTTTTCTACGCGCTACAGTCGACGCATAATTATCTGCGCGGTGTTGCCGAGGTTGTACGACTACGGCGCACTTTAGCCTGGCGCGCAGTTGTCTGTGCGTGAATGTCGGCGCACAATTGTCAGGGTCCCTGAAAATGTCAGTGTTAGTAATGTTAATACAGTTAGATTCGATAAATTACTTTTATTACGCTCAAACGCAACGTTTATTTTTTGGCTCGCGTACCACTTGGTTAATAATAAAAATTAATTGTAACACTTCATAAAAATGATTGTATTTCGAGAAATTTGTTATTCTATTTGCATTATAAACTTTATCATCATCATGACTTGGCACTACAACCCTTGGTGGGTCTTGGCCTCCTCAATAATCTGAAATAATAATAATCAAAAAACAAAATGTTACGATAAACTTTATAGGGTGACTTTATTTCCCAGAACTCATTTTGAGTTTAAAAAAAATTCCAAAGGTTTTATTTTTTTTGATAAAAATGAGACATTTGAACCGTACATATCACTATGCTTTTTTTTTTAAATAAAAGGTGCCGAAGCTTATTTCTTGTCGAAATTCAAAACCAGGACAGTTAAATAAGTATTTTCTAACTAATTTTTATAAAAAAAATTACATAGAAGTAAATTAAATTATTTGTATAAAAAGAACGAAATGCGCCGCAGGCAATTTTTTCCAAAAATTACCGATATTAATAGAAAATATATGATTTTTTTTTTAATTAAACACGGTAAATGTAAAAATTCTTCTGATGAAAACGAGACAATTTACACATTCATTTTCACAAATGTACAGTAGCGCTGCAGGAGAAATTTTTGTTTTTAATATAATAATATTAATGAAATTGTATTTAAAAATATTTTAAATGATATTTATATGACTGATTTTTTAAAACTTTTATGTCCGCTATTACTGATTATTTTTCGCGCACCACCAACTATCGACTCGCGTACCACCGGTGGTACGCGTACCACAGGTTGGGAACCGCTGCTGTAACGTATTACAAAAGGTAAATCATAAATATTAAAAAACAAATGGAAATTTTGATGTCGCTTCTCTCCTTAACTGTTCAAAATTTAATGACGAAGACTCCAGAAGTTTTTGCTACTAACTGCGAGACATTTTACTACACGGTTTTCGCAAACTCTTGGAAACCCATCCCCGCTTAAAACGGTTTCCGTCATTAACAGTTAACAGTGCTAAATCTATTTTATATTAATTTCCGCTGTAAAATGTAATTGTTATTTCCAGTAACTGGATAGCATTTTTATCTACCGAGTCAATCTCGTTCGTAAAATATTAATTGCAACATTCAAAGGAGCACTTTTCATAACATCTCGGCCACTCTAAAAAATCCTTGGTTTGCTTAAAAAACGGTAGGTTCCTGCAATAAAATAATTGATTAAAATGCCATCAGCGAGTTGTTTGACCTTAACGGACCATTCAAGCAAAAAATAACGTTTGAATTAATATTTTTAATGTCTTACATCCTGAGCTTTTACACAAACAATGGGCACATGCTAAAATACCCATATTATATTCATTTCCGCAGAGGCATTTTTTTAGTAGGCACTCAACGGTATACGATGGAGCGTTGCAAAAACACGGATGTCAAATAAATTCTCACGTTTTCACGGTCGTTCCAATACCCATGTGTAAAGTTTACTGCCCTGCATATCTGATGACAGGTTACAATAAATATTTTCAGATAAAACAAAAAGTAAAATTAATGTGTTTTTTGTTTTGAAAGAGAATATCTGACAATAGGCGTGATGACAGATTTTGAGATAGTCTTCTATAATGTAGGCACACGTATAATATTATTGAAAATAACATTATTTCAGTAATAAACTAAGTTTTTACGCAAATAATTGCATTTTCATCTACCTATTTTTAATTTCGCGCAAAAACGCCCGCAGCTGTCATTTCGTCTACGTGACGTCAAGCATTGGTAAACATTGCATTGTGTCTGTGACAACAGTTCAATGACACGGTGATGGGTACAGAGGCGTGACGTCATTCACTCTGACTGGTGTTTCAACTAAAATGGCGGATTGTGCAATTTTGTACATTTATTTTATTGAAAATTTTATTAATCTCGATGTATACATTAAAACTGGATCATTTATTTTCATCCTTTCACAATATTTTCTTCTCTAAAATCACTTGTTCTTTAATTCTTTAATACTGTCATCATGTCCATTGCGTTACTTTTGCAAGTCCATCAACAATGATATGGAATCCTAATACAGCCATGAAATCTAATTGTGATGTACAAACAATGATCTTATCTTTTAAAATATCACGCATAGGCAAATCCAATGAGGGTGCCGTGTGGGCCATACACCCCCCTCTCCCTTGGACGAATTAAACTTTATATATGATTTTTCATAATTAAATATATTATTAACAACGGATTTATATTTTAAGATATATATTTTAGTTTCCTTAATTTTAATTTTACATAATCAAATTAAAGGTAAAGGGTAGTATTGGTATTTTAACCGTTGCACAATAATTATTTTTTGAAAATTCAAACAAACAGGTATTTTTAGCGAACCTTGCGGTAAGCATTTATTTATTTTATTTTGGCAAAATGCACTGCCGTGAAGCCTTTAAAATGTACATTGCAAGTAAATATTAATTCAAAAATGTTGGATAACAGAATGTGTAAAAGAATAATACTGTGAAAAATTATAGTCTATAGAAAAATACAAAAAGTATAGTAAAAGTTTTGAAAAAAAAATGTAGTACAGGCAAAATCAGACAGCGGATCCTAATAATTACTACATATTGTTGTATACATACACTAAATGGCATATCGACAAATTTAACGTAGGAGAATGAAACTACATGTCGAAAAAGAAAAATGTTAATAGTAAAAATAAAAGTAGCCATCCGAACAATTGAAAAACAATTAAAAAATGTAAAATTAAAAATGCAAATTAAATCTTAGCAAGAAATTTTTCTATCAATAAACATTTGTAATGGAGAAAATCATCGGAATATACATCTGACAAATGCAATATTTCACATTCAGTATCAGTTACCAATCATCAATACAATCATTAAAAATAACAGTACAATGTGTAGGTAACCGTTTAAAATAACGGTTTGACCATTACTAGCAGACAGACAAAGCTTAGTGCCAGATGGCCTGTGTGATCGTTCGCGATGTTATCTCAGGAGATCTTCATTTTAATAAATAAGTCCTTGTAATTTATATCGCAATGCTAATTAAAAATTACACACTTTAATGCATCATTTAGAAATTATCTTTGTTTGGCGCGTTGAGAGTAAAAATTGTATTGTAACGGAAATGCGTATAGCGGGAAGCAGCATGTAGCGGGAATGCGATACAACGAAATGCGCGCGCATCCATTAAACTGTCAAAAATTTATTGAATCAACTTAAAATTAGTGTTTCAGTAATATAAATAATGTATTGTTGACCATCTTGAATCGATACCAATAATGAAAATGCTCAATTCAAAAGCTGACAATTGGTTATCGAATTGAAAATTTTATTTATTGAATTACGATTGATTTAGAGATGTAACGAATATTCCGTTACTATTCGGTATTCGGCCTATTCGGCCCCTTTCGGGCTCTTCGGTATTCGGCCGAATAGCCCAAAAGCAGGAGTAAGAAAGCGCAATTTTTTGCTTATTTAATGTTATTTATCTAAAAGGTCAAAGGAAATCTAACATAACTAAGTATTTTTCTAAGAGATAAAGATGTAAAAAAGGTAACGGATCAAAAAAGGTCACAAACAAATGAAAGAACTAAAAAAATTGTTTTTGTACATCGCGTAACCTGTAATCAAAATACTATTAAGCGCGGTTGGCGAAGCATAGTGACAGCGGGACAGTCAGAGAGCAGGGTGTGTGATCCTTGTCACAATGCGGCTTGCGCGCCAATTTTCGTACGAGTTAGGCCCGGTTGTTTCAAATTCGATCAAAGTAAGCGTATAGTTTAAACTGAAATTTTACGTTCTCCACCAATCAGACGATCCGTTTTCGTAAAAATCTATGCTTTTATCGACCGCTTACTTTGATCGAACTTGAAACAACCGGGCCTTAATCAGGCCGAATAGTTTGGCCCAATATTCGGCTATTCGGCCACATTCCTGGCCGAATATTCGGTATTCAGCCTGAGGCCGAATATACTATCGGTTGCAACACTAATCTCAGTAATTTTTTTACATAATCAGAATAATTCATGTTAGCGAGCCTGTCGGCCACAGTCCTGCCTACATGTTAAAATTTCAGAAGTGATTATGTGAGTGGCACAGTGGCTCTCGTAGCCCTTGGGTTTCTTAGCCTGTGAATATTTAAAAAAAAATAAGGTATGATGTATTATCAACGGATTTGGGGTTAAAATCGCAGAGAATCATAATGGTAGATTATTAAAAATATTTAATTATACTTATTTAATCTGTTATCTTTACATAAAAATATATATTAATTACGCTAAAAATGATGCGGTAAGTGGATGATTCCTGTTGCCAGATAAAAAAAACATTTTACAATGCATTAAAAAGGTTGATTCTGAATTTTACAGATCACTTTAAAATAGATTTAAATATCATTTAAAATTCTTACTACGAAAATTGTGATGTCGCTACTTCGAAATTGGTGTTTTACTAACTTTTCTCAAAAATATATTACCTACGTCTCTCGCTCTTTCCAATATTCCAATGTTGAATGTTGTTATTATCAGATGCAGCTGGTAGATTCAAATTAATTTTAACGTAATTTTAACGAAAAACGAAATTAAAAAATATTTAAATTTTTTCGCAAGTGAAAATAGCAAATATGTCAATATCGGGTAAGTTGGCCAGGTGGCCCAATTACAGAAGCCAAATACATCACAAAATACCCAGGCTTGAGTAAATCACATAGATTAAAATTGTGACCTCTCCGGGAATCGAACCCGGAACCCTCGGTGTGGGAAGCCATTGTTATACCTACTGCGCTACGAGGGTCGAAAGGAAAAAGTTTTACAGAAAGTTGCAGACAGACAGACAGACTACAAAATTATTATTATTGGGATATATTGATTATTTAAAGCTTAACAGTGTAAGCGATGTAATTGTGTAATGTAATAATAACACAGACCTCCACTAACAAATCTCTGAGACGAGAGATCTTAGTCTCATCCGAGTACAAACACCGTAAGAGAGGATTAATAAATTATATGATGCTAGATTATTAGCAAAGGATGTTAATTAGTTTATCAATTAGTTTCAGTAAGTCGGAGGTAATTATTTAATAATTAGGATAATTACATTCCCACCTATTGTTGTGTACCGCATAATTTTGATGCAGTACCTGCTAATATTTTTATATCACGCATAAACACGCCCAAGATCTTTGAAAAAGGCAATTAAACAAGAGGTAGATTTAGAGTAGCGCAAGGATTATGATCCGCAATCACACCATTGCGTCATCCGAGCAGCCACGGTCTCCCATCGACAGCTTTATGGGGATGCGCTTCAACGTTTAAGTAGAGCGATCTTCTTCTTCTTTTTCTTTCCTATGGACCTCCAGCTCCAGGGCCGACCTGGTTAGTGCAAGAGCAGCTGCATCGAGTCCTGCGATAAATAAATAAAATCAAATTTCACAACTATTTATAATTTTCAAAGAAAGCAAACACTTTGCTGCTTTCGTCACATTATAAATTTGATGTTCTTATTATCTTGTCGTGACTTTGGGATTCTCCAATAAAAGAGGTTGTCGGTTACTCTTGGTTTATTGATGGCAACAATACGTTATACAGCGGTTACAATGAACAATAGCGGTCTGTCTCGATATAATGGTAGAAAAAGCCCAGAGGCGACATGCGCGCGACCATGTAAAGCATTTTCTCTCTCTTTCATGCTTCGTGACATACGTCCCTCACATCTATTACAATAAATAAATAAAAAACATTAAGTTTTAAACACAAAAGCACAGACCAACAACATAAAGTAAATTTCTTGGTACACAACCAACTTTTGCAGTTTAACACAAACACAGGCATGATATGCCCATATCTACATTATATGCATGATGGTGTAACTTAATGTCACCTAAATAATATCATATTATTTTATTAATATATTACAAAAGGTATAATCATACAAGGTAGTTGTTTTATCTGTTGCTCATATTGTAAACTAAAATAAAATATTATTATTGAATTTTGATTTGCCATCTGAAAATATGTCTATATTGGTATGTGAACGAAGAATATTATACTTTCTAATGAGTCGCGGTAATGGAGAGAAGTATCCAATATTTGAAATAATTTTTTTTTAATGAAATATACTGTTGACAGTGTGGTTGACCCAGCTGTTTGTCTGTGGAGGGCTCGCAGAGATACCGCGGACTAATAGAGAAAGACATGGAATAATAGAGAAAGAATGGATTTCTATATACTGAAATCGACTTTTATAATGGAATTTCCAACAACACAAAGCAACTAAATAAATATATATTCCATAAACAACTGAAAAGACTTGTGTTGGGGACTTTAATTTTTTAATATTGCTGTTTGTTTTAATGTTCTAATTATTTACTAAATGTGTTATTGTATTTTTCATTCATATTTTGTAATTTTAATGTATACATTAATTAATTAATAAACCATAGTATTGTGCCCATAATTTATGTATAAAAAAGTAACCCATAAAAACCAAGTTTTTATTATACTCAATATTAATTCGTCTTTAATTATACAATTAAAGACGAATTAAAACATATAAAATAACACTAAACTTACAGTAATTTAATATATTTCTAAAACGTCAGATGTTTTGAGCTTTGATAAGACCCTTCATGCTTTGAAGATTAAATTCTAAAAACATTCGTCAGTCAATTTAGATTTTCGACATTAGTAGTGAAGTACCTATTATGTATACCGACGGAGTAATTCAAATTTAGAAAATATTCCGCGAAGTTATCGGGCCGCCGCCGCCGTTGCTAATCAAACTTTTCTAATGACTCCAATTTGAAAAAACCAATACGACCACGAGTCTACTTGTCAAGTTTCAGCTCGATTGGATCACGGGAAAAGGGTCAAAAATCGATCCAAAGTTTTTGTTGACGGCAAGCCGGCAAGCAAGCAGACGCCACGAGTTAATATAAAGGGAGTAAAAAAGAAACATGTATTATCCCATTTTTAATTAAAAATACGCATTAACAATAATTCATAGTTGCAAAAACGCACATTATTTATTATCATTCATTAGTGTCATTGTCAGAATTATATTTAAACAAATATTTATGGATTTCTTCTTCTTCTACCTCTTATCCTATAGGGTAAGGATATATTTATGGACATCTCAACAAATTAATATAAATTAAATAAATATAATTAATTATGATGACGGTACATAAGAAACGTATAATAAAGATAGTGCAGGAATTTCTGTTATTTCAAAGCTAGAATTGCGGAAAAATATCTCAAGCCGCTTAACTAAATACATCAACGCATGGACAACAACGAAACATAAAATTCGAGTGAATTCAATTAGCATTCTCACGGCTAAGTAAGCATTATGTGGATGTATGAAAATTATACAGATCACTGGTAAAGAATAAAGGGATGTTAAACATTTTAAAATTTGATTTGTTCGAATATGGTTCATTTGCATAAGCAGGTAGTCTTTTTCTGTCCATTTTCATGTCAGTGATTCATACCAGTGGCTTTCAGTAGGCATAAACTAGTGTTATGTTATTATACAGGGTTATTTGGAAAACATTAATAACCTCGCAGGAATATATTCCGGCCTTGATTATGAGTCGAAAATGTCCAAGCTATCATGATCTAATATCAATAGTTATGGATAAATGCGACATCAAAGTTTGCATTTTTTCAATATTTCTGACTTACATTTTGTAAAACGTTGGACTATGATTGCAGTAACTTATATCATATATGAAAAATTTATTCCCTTTAATACAAGTCAAATAAAATAATAAAAACCTTTGAATATCAATTGGAAAACATTCCAATTGGATATTTTTCAGGGTTTTTATCATTTTATTTAACTTAAAACTGATTCAAGATTATGGCAAATCTGACTACAAAAGGAATGAATTCTTACCTCTGTTGGCGGGAATGATAAGCGGGATCAACAGAATGCCGCTATTTCTCCTCTGAGAATCTTCTTCAATTTCACTCTTAATTCTAGATGCGGGTGGTAAATTAGTAACAGTGAAGAATGACCCACCACACACCCAAGGCCGTTTTATGAGCAATAGCTCATATATCGGCCCTACATTTGCTAAAGTGTTCAACCTATCCGCGCTACTTATACTCACATGAGTGCAAGCGGCGCGGGGAGGCGTCCACACAAAATCGCTTCACTTTCATCAAAAGCAAACCATACAATACAAAACTATAGAATGAGATACGATACAATGATATACATATATGTGAAGAAATACCGTAGAGACAGTTAAACTAGGTAAAATAAAGTTGATGAGTGGGAACACAAATTGTTGAAAGATGTGGTGGAAAAACGTTCAAAAAGCGATGCGGACAGTAGATAGTAGGAGCGGTAGACAGATAACAACTGATTGTTACATTTATGGTGATAACAATATGTGTGGCGATTGCCTATAAATAGGCGTTTGCCTATATATATATATATAGGTGTTTGCGGCAAAAGGTAGAAGATATTGATTTTTAGGTACACATTCAAAGATGTCAACAAAAATGACAGGAAGTTATTTATTTATTTATTTATTTAATGTTCGTGGAAGACCAACAGCACAACAAAGAAGCATAGAAAACATTGATATAATATAGATGGCCATTTACAGGTCTCCACATTTAGAAATATATTAGTAATGATAAATATTTATGAAATAAACTGAGGCATATTAAAAATTGTATAGAAAGAAAGAATAAAAAATTTAAACAAAAGAAAAAGAAACTTAATTATTTGCTGAAAAACATAGGCATGTTAAAAAATAATACAAAGAGAAAAAGAGACTTAATTATTAAGTAGGAAAAAAATTCTGCACTCAAAATTTATCTTAGAACTTAGGCATGTTAAGAATTACATAAAAAGAAAGAATAAATATTTAAACAAAATAAAAACAGACTTACTTATTAGCAGAAAAACATAGGCATGTTGAAAATAATACAAAAATATTGAACAAGAGAAAAAGAGACATAATTATTACGTAGAAAAAAATTCAGCACTCAAAATTTTTCTTAATCTTGTGTGGCTACACTCGAACAGATCAATATCCAATAATCTTATCAGTTTATTGAATGCATCGCATACCCTCAAGAAATATGAATTACGACGATAGTTGGATGAGGTAAAATCAATGTGAAAGACTGGGTTGTGTCTACGAGATCTACAGGGAACATGGAAATTTAGTCTATTTAATAGTTCAGGACAGTCGACGTTGCCCGATACAATTTTTAGTAGGTACATCAAATCACCTATTTCGCGACGTTTGTATAATGGTAGGATGTGATATTTTTTGCATGAACTGTCATAATCGTCAGAAACGCAGTTGAATTTGAAGTTGAGAAAGCGAATAGCTTGTTGGTCTTGTGGTTAGGACACTGGCCTCGTGATCCAAAGGTTGCGGGTTCGAACCTCACTCCCGACTAGCAAGTTAGTCCTATTTTCATAGCACAAGCGCTTAGCTTAGTTTGAAAATAGTAAGAATATTGATGTGACACGTATTCCGTGTTCACATCTCTATTTTTTAAAAAAAAAAAAAAAAGAATAAACTTTTTTTGAATTTGTTCCAAGCGATTTACATGTTGAGGATATGCAGATTTTCATCCCAATCGCGGTCTAAATCCGCCACACCTCCTGTTTCCTCCTCCATCAACATATTATTTATCGGCCAAACCAAATAGTGTAGTTAACTCATTTTGGAAAAATTTTAAATGCTTTATCATATTTTATCTGCAGCGACGAAAATACCCTGGGAAAATATTTAATATATTTCCACGGTTTATATACCTATAATTAAATATAAATGGATAATTTTAATTACATTAGAACGGTTTATATGCAATTAAATTGTAATTAGATTTTGTAATAGGATAATTTTAATTATACGTTTCTTCTCACTATGCGACAAACGATAATATAGAGATCAATCAAAAAGTGTATGATATCGTTAATGACAATGTCATCGTGAATAAAAAAATTCAAATTGCATATAAAATGTTCTTTCCTTTGACGAACATTAATAATCCATGTGAACAGAAATATATGTTATATTGAAATTATATTAATTAATGAAGTCTAATAAAATAAAAGTTATAAAAGATCTAAGCAATGCCACTTTTTTTATCAAATAAAGCCAATTGACAGTTGGAATACACATAAAATACTTAGTATGTCAGTAAATACGAAGTTAGTGACATGTCATATGCGTAAGCAATGTGCATGCATTACTCCCCAAAAATGATAACGATCGAAAATAAAAATAAAAAATCACCTTAATAAGATTATCCAGATTCAAGAAAAAAATGATAAGTAAAATAGGAGAGGCATTGATATGAAGTTGTATACAGAAACATAAGTCGAAAATAATACTCGGATTACCTACGGCTAGAATTTTAAATCATCTTTTTCATCAGATAAAGATAGGGATTATTTAATTAATATTTGTTTCTCAGAATTTTTAATAATACACAACTTTTATGGTTGTATGTATGCCCTGCACGTGACTGTTATCGACAAAAGTCTCGGTCCTGGGTCGCTCTCACAGCTGATTCTAGAACCTCCAGCCAGCTACAACGCGACCAACCATCGTCGTGGCATTCTTTTGTCTTGTCTTCGTGGACCTGAACTTGTGCTCGGGATAATCAAATTTTTTAACATCGCCCTGTCCTTGTTTTTGTAAAATTTGAATTATATTACCATTGTCACGGGAAGTGGCTGTGAAAGGAAAATGAAACCCTAACAATTTAAACTTTTATACAATGCGCAAAGTCACTGGGCACGAATTTAACTAGAGGACTGCTCTTATATTCACAGTCACTAAATTTTTCTAGAATATTTCACACATTTATTATCCAATTTGCACTAATTATCTCTAGTCGCTCGTTTCTTTCGCATCGATTTTGTCGATCGACAAAAAAAATCGAATTATATTACCGTTGTCACGGGAAGTGGCTAATGAAGGAAAATGAAACCCTAACAATTAAAACTTTTATATAATGCGCAAAGTCTCTGAGCACGAATTTAACTAGACGACTGTTCTTATATTCACAGTCACTAAATGTTTTTAAAATATTTCACACATTTATCATCCAATTTGCACTAATTACCTCTAGTCGCTCGTTTCTTTCGTCTCAATCATTTTCGATAATATTCCAATAAATTTTCGCACGTAGGTACCTCGTCTGATATCTGTCACTTACACAGGCTAGTTACACTGCTTTTATCGTTCGTTCTTTCGTGTTTCTACGTCGCATTTGTCAAATGACAACAATGGCTGTTGCGCAATAGCCGGCCGGTTCTTTTTATAGATAAATGTCGCGTCGCGATGTTTCGAGAGTTTACAAGCCCAGTAATTTAGAGGTTTCGATAGTGCGTATTTTTTTTTTAATAGAGATGCGAACACAGAATATTTGTCGCATTAATATTCTTACTATTTTCAAAATAAGCTAGACGCTTGCGCAATGAAAATAGGACTAATTTGTTGGTGTCCTGGAATGGGTCTCGAACCACTGACTACAATTACTTGACCAACGAGCTACAATTACTTCTAATTCCGCCATCTCATTACACTATGTAAAACCACTGTCAATTGAACGACTTAAATATATATATAAATGTGATGTTTATGTTGTATGGAGACAGCGGTATAATTGATTAGGATATTTAATCAGTTCTATGTCTAAGTTCAATATATTTTTTGTCATAATGTGATTATAAATAATGTGCTAAATGAGCTCCATGTATTCGTGTATGCCTGCGCATGTAGTAATTTAAAGGAATAACATAAAATCCCATACGGGGGTTAATAAATACAAATATGAATACAAGGTGTTTTTTCAATATTTCACATAACAATGGAAAATGTATGAAGGGAAATATTACGAGTATTTAATAAGGGAAATATTATTTAATAAGTGTATATTATTAAACATATTATTCATTTATTTAAGGAAACGAGTCCCGTAATATTTAATACGAAATAAATAAATGAAATAATGTGTATATATGTTAGTATTAGGTCCTTACAGATGAAATTGGCGTTTTGCCGTACTGGCAAATTTGATCTCAAATATCTTCTCTTTGGTTAGGAATTCCAAATCCAAATTTATACAGCTATTTACTCATGTATTTTTGTTTTGAAAATTATAATTCATTTGTTTTTTCCTCAATTGTTTTTTTCTTTGCGTCACACAGTTTACAAAATGAAAAACTTGAAATATCGCGTTATTTACGAGTACGAGTTCCACCGTGGCACCAGTGCTGCAGAAACGGCTCGAAGGATTAATGATGTGTATGGCGACGGTGCCGCAAAAGAAAACACAGTGCGTTTTTGGTTCCAACGTTTTCGTTCTGGAAATTTCGACCTGCAGAACAAGCCCCGTGGACGGCCGGAGACCAAAGTTGATAATGAAGAATTGAAGGCTATTGTGGAAGCGGATCCATCGCAAACCACATCCGAGTTAGCTGCAGGCTGCGGTGTTAGTGATAAAACTGTTTTAATCCACTTGAAGCAAATTGGTAAGGTGAAAAGCTTGAAAGGTGGGTACCTCACGAATTGAGTGAAGCAAATCAACAAACGCGCGTTGACTGCTGCGGTGCATTACTCAACCGGCACAATAATGAAGGGATTTTAAATCGAATCATTACCTGTGATGAAAAGTGGATCCTGTAAACGATATCGGGAAGCGCTCCTCGCAATGCTGACCCCTGCACGAACCACCAAACCATGCCCCAAGCGAAAATTGACTCCAAAACAGTTACTTGTGAGCGTTTGGTGGACTAGTGCTGGTGTCGTTCACTACCGCTTTCTTAAATCTGGCCAGACGATTACGGCAGATGTCTATTGTCAGCAACTGCAAACCATGATGGAAAAGCTAGCTGCTAAACAACCGAGGCTGGTTATCGCTCTAGGCCACTGCTGCTTCATGATAACGCTAGACCACACACTGCACAACAGACGGCTACCAAATTAGAGGAGCTTCAATTGGAATGTCTAAGACATCCACCGTACTCTCCGGACCTTGCCCCAACAGATTACCATTTTTTTCGAAATTTGGATAACTTCTTGCAAAGGAAAAAATTCAACTCCGATGGGGCAGTCCAAACCGCCTTCAAAGATTTTATTGATTCCCGTCCGAATCGTTTTTTTAGTAAAGGGATCGATGAACTACCTATGAGATGGCAAAAGTGCATAGATAGCAATGGTACATACTTTGATTAAATAAATATATTATAATAAAAAAAAATCGGCTTTATGTTCCTCCCATACTAAACGCCAATTTCATATGTAAGGACCTAATATTAATTTCTTTGGGGGTAACCCGCGTCAAAATATGGTCCTCAGAAGGACCATTCGTCAACTGACGTTTCGCCTGAATCACAACAGGCATGTTCTTAGGTTTTCACGGCCACTCAGAATCTTCAAGTTTGTGTTTTCTGGGGAAAACACAAACTTGAAGATTTTCTGTCTGACTTCTTGACAATCGAGTCTATACACACTGTCTGTTTCTAATTCGATTGTCAAGACTGCGATAAAGTATACGTGGGACAAACGGCGCGAACAATTTCCAAAAGGGTCAACGAGCACAAACGGGCATGCAAACTCGGTCATCCAGATAAATCAGCACTGGCTGAGCATTTTATGGATACCGGCTATCATTTTGCATTCGAGCCGAAAATCCTTGGAAAGCCTAAGAGTCACCATACGCGTCTTATCAAGGAAGCACTAGAAATCTACAAGCACCCGATAAATATTAATAGAGATGATGGTCTCAAATTGAAAACATCTTGGTATCCGGCGCTTCAAAGTCATTCTCGTCGCAGACTCCGCAGAGATAGTGATCAGACAACAGATGAATCGTACACACAACACAATACAACACATCATGACTTCGGCACGGTATTGCAAGCCGATACTTAACCATAACACCAACATTCAAGACAACACATCAGCCCTTATGATGGACCCTGCAATGGGACCCGAAACGTCGGCCCGAAAGGTCGTAACAACACGGCATAATACCCCAGAAAACACAACAGGCATCTTCAGGGTGCCTTGTTAATAAATTTCCGTCACTAATTTAGGTATAAATCTATCTGTAACGTAGTATGGACAGCTCTGTTACATACATTTATTTTATTAGAATGATGCCCAAAGGCAATACTGAACTCCACCCTGCGTCGGAGTTCCTTGTGCGGGATCTTATCTTTAATATCAAACAAAATTAAGCTCAATCCATCAAATCCGATAAAGATCTACATGCTGAAAGCGTACCATTAGCCGTAAAGGCTAGATTAAAAGGTAATTATATCCGATATCTTCATAGCGATCAAAGGGCGCTAAGTGATTCTCATCTTTGTACAGTTGCATTATAATTATTAACACTTCTAAACACGAACAGTTTTCTACAAACACTGCAAATGTCCTTCAAACATGAGGGAAATGGATTTTTAAGGGTGTGTTAAATATTTCATTGGTATTTTATTTAAAAAATAAACAGAAAGATATACAGAAAAATCTATTCATAAAAAAAATATCTGCTTGCTATCAAGTGCATGCGCTCAGTACATTGAAGCGCGAGTTTTATGTAAATTTATACTTTGGAAAAAAACGAAATCAAATACTTTCTAACGTTCAAAACAATGTTCCTTCGTCAAGATATACTTAATACTAAATAAACTTTACAAATTATGAACAATCGTACCTCGGTGTCAAGTGTCCAAATGGGGGTAAATAGTGGGGGTGGGAAAGAAACAGTTTCTTTCCCACCCCCACTATTTACCCCCATTTGGACACTTGACATCGAGGTATGATCGTTCATAATTTGTAAAGTTTATTTAGTATTAAATAAATATACCCTGACGAAGAAACGTTGTTTCCGAAACCGGTTGGTTTTCACCAAAAATTAAGTGGAGATAAACTAAGTAAATTCGTTTAATTATATTAAAACTTTGATTTAATCACTAAATTCACTGAACACGAACTTGACTGCAGCACTCTTCTTTAATTCACAATAATTTCGCACTTCATAGGTACTCTTCGCACATTCGCAATGTATTTCGCCGGGCACTCTGAATCGCCGCTGGTCGCTTGTTTTTTGTGGAATCGCCGAACTGTCACAACAAACTGTACCGTGTAGCGGTTATGTAGCCTCTTAAATAGAGTATGCTATTACGTGAACTTTCGAGTATAATCAATTGAATTCTAAATCTTTCTAGAATTTTCTAATTTCCAGTAAAATCTTCAAGTCAAGGTGTTTTCCTGGTGCATAAAATATTATATTTCTTTGTGGTTTTTTGTGGATGAACGAGGATGAGACCTATACGATACAAATTTTTCTTTGCTTTTTTGTTCCTCTACCTCGCAAAATTTCGGGTACTGTAAGAAATGTTACTGGAGAATTGGTAATCTAACCTGGACATTATTCTATTCAAGTTCTTCTTCCGAGCTTTGAAGATCTGCTTCATGGTCAGAGTTATCCTCTTCGACAGTATTCCGTTCAACGCGAAAGTCGGTAATAATTTCATCAGATTCATTTTCCAATTCATCTTCATGAACCAGCTCTTCTTCATCCTCAGTGTCCAGAATAAGGTTTTGAATTTCATCTTGTGATAGATTTTGATGTAAAGCAATCTTTAAAAAAATCTTGATGTAAAGCCATCTTGATGGCTTTACACCATGACCTAATTATCAATAGTTATTTTTCGTAATCGATACAAGTAACTGAATGATAGTTCAACGTTTTATAAAAAATAAGTCAGAAAAATTGAAAAAATGCTTGATGTAGCTCGATATCTATTGATCTCCATAACTATTGATATTGGGTCTTGGTTGCTCAAACATTTTTGATTCATAATCAAAGCAGGAAAATAGTCCTGAGAGGTTATTAATGCTTTCCAAATAACCCTGCATAACCACTAAAAATGACTCTGTCTACCGGTTTCGAGACGTAACCCGTCTCTTCGTCAGAACAACCACAATATGAGCATGTAAATATCACTACACACTACAACCATAGTATTATTTACACACCAACACCTTCACAAAATACTCTTCACATGCGTGTTACTCTAACCAAAGGCTTATATTTAACAGCACTAAGTTTCTTATTTATATTTTTCTATATATATCTATATTCATTCTATATATAATATATATAGATAAGGAATTTATATATATATAATTTATATATATCTATTATAAGGATAAGGAATTTGAGTAGAGGAGAGAGGGAGACAGAGAGTGTTGACAAATCTTGGTTTTACCTGATAATTTTAAATGAAACTGTAGGGGAAATTTATTTGATTATTCATTAGATGAATGTTGTTTTTTATGGCTTTCGAATATAAAAAATATCCATATTATTAAGTTTTAACCCTTTATTATTAGTATTTAATATTTTTACCTTTTTTTAATATAAAAAATATGATTGGACTCTAAGAGATGATTGTCAAATTCGGAAAAATTATGATTGTTAAGGCACCTCATGTGTTCTTTTATTCTTATGTTAAAATTACGCGATGTCCTCCCAGTATAATATGATTGACATGAATTAGTTATTTGATAAATACCCGAATTATCTAAAATATCTATTATTTTTATCTTAATTATAAGGATTTTACCAATGTTATTATTTATATAAAATGCAGGTCATATAAATGTTCTTGTGTAAAGATTTAGATATTAAATTACTTATGTTATCCACGAATAAAATTCTTCTTCATTTATTATTATCATTAATATTTTTTATTGAATGCTTTAAATATTAAAAATATTAATAATATTGAATATTGTCTTTTTCGCTCTTTATATGCTATTTTATACCCGTTTTCAATAATTCAGTATTCACTAATTTCACTATTCGAAAATGTTTCATCATTAATGTCCTAATATCATTGTCATGGAGATGGACTTCAAAGTTCATTTTTATTTCAATATTTCTGACTTCTTTTCTACAAGGCGTTGGAGTAATTTTTGCAAAACGGCCAGAATTCTCGAACCACGTCACAGATCATAGATAATAAACCAAGAAACATCTGATCACGCCGTTAGAAAATTTGTTTTAAACTTTAAAACAACATATTTAATATTTGTATATGGCATGGGTGATGTTAAAAAAAATAGATTATTATTATATATATAATTGTATAAAAGCAAAGGCAGCAATGTCAAAAAAATTGAAAAAATGTTTTGAATGCATTCACTGGGGATAACTAATAATAACTCAAAACGCACTGAATTCTATATTTTATGTATCTATCCCTTTCACAATCATGTTCTCTGCAAATTTATAGGCTATGTTTCCTATTAAATCTCGAACTCTGTACATTATAAATTAGTAATCCAGAAGACTGCATTAATTTTTTTTTTGGATATTGCTGCCTTTGCTTTTATACCCCACAATTAATCAACTGAAGTGCGAGTATTACCGTGCAAAAAAAACTTACCTGTACTCGTAATAGATGTTCTCGTTTGTGTGTAAACACCTTGAATCAGACGAGGTTAAACAGGTTTGATATTACGTGGAATCTGAAATCGTTTAATATTTTAAATCACTTTCGACACTTGATCATAATCTCAATGTTCGACTACGCCTCATGTCTCCGTTTTTCAAAAGCTTTAGCTGATAGGTAATCTGTTAGTCTACAATCTGTATATATTAGATACCGATCGGTTTAACTTCAATCCGAATTCCTGTCGGTCTCACTTCAAAATATTGTCACATGTGGTGGCTGAACAAATGAAAACACTGGGATTAATTCATTATTAAATGGAAAAAGTCACTTTACGCGAATTTAACTTGACTCTATTCTTTAAATTACAGTATTTCACAATACGTGACTCGTATATGAACACTTTATTTATCACTTGCTAGAATTCCGCTCAAACTATCGCACATTATTTATATCGCCAGTTAGGTACTCCGCTCGATATCTGTCGCATCGCAATTTCACGACTGGGCACACCCGGCCGTCGTCTCGCGACTTACTTCGCATTGACCGATTTGTCAAGACAAACTCATGGGCTCCGACATAGTCCCGATATTTGGAAAAAAAAAATCGGAATTTTTAACGTGATTTACTCAAAAACCTTATGTTAGTAAAATTTAGAAAGCGGATTCAGAATAAGCAAAAGAAATGCTATATTACCTTCTTTAGTTCATGTAACATTCAAAGTATATCAGTGCTTCTTTGGGTCTTTTTTATTTTTATGAATTGAAGTCTATTATTGATACAGAATGTGGCATAAAAACAATAAGATATCCTGAACAGAGCTTGGCTTGTTGTAGGATTGAGCCCCAGCGCCTCCTTCGATAATTAGAAGAAGTTAGATAATTAGATGATGATAATGATAATTATGAGATGACGATATTGATGATAAATAGTTGATGATAAATCTATTTTTATGCGGTCCTGTATAGCCATCCATCATCATGCACTTTTTGAGACAGTGAAGAAGAGGTTTTGTGTGGTCGCGTCACCGCGCCGCTTACTCTCACTTGAGTGTCAGCGGCGCAGCGAGGATGACCGCTTTAACATTAAAATAATGCCAAAATGGGTGGCAAAAGAGCGGGGCCAATATGGGAGCTATTGCTCATAAAACGGCCCTGGGTATGCAGTGGGTCCTCTTTACCGCTCCGATCCTATATACGTCTTATGTATATAGTGTCCTCTGTAAGTACATATTTCAGAAAAAATAATTATTGCAGGATGCAATAAAAGTTAGCGCTTATTGCGAATCCTTATTTTTAATTACCGAATAGCCGAGGATGGGTTGTTATGATTTTTAAATAAAAACAAAAATCGAAGCTATTGTCCATCAAGGCACTCTCGCAATCTATTGCAATTTCAAGAATGGGCTTGATGACGGCATTAAAGAATTAAAGAAAGAGTGATTTTAGAGAAGAAAATATTGTGAAAGGATGAAAAAAATGATCCAGTTTTAATGTACACATTGAGATTAATAAGATTTTCAATAAAAATGTATAAAATTCTACAATCCGCCATTTTAACTGAAACGCCGGTCACAGCGAATGACGTCACGCAGCTGTACCCATCACCGTGTCTTTGAACTGTTGTCATAGACACAATGCAATGTTTATCAATGCTTGACGTCACGTAGACGAAATGACAGCTGCGGGCGTTTTTGCGCGAAATTAAAAATAGTTAGATGAAAATGCAATTATTTGCGTAAAAACTTAGTTTATTACTGAAATAATATTATATTCGGTAATATTAGACGTGTGCCTACATTATAGAAGACTATTTCAAAATCTGTCATCATAACAATTGCAACATTACGATTTCTCTTCGGATTTCTGATTTAAATTTTCAATTTTTTGAAATGGGTGGGCCAACGTAGGTACATGAACTCGTCAAGCTGTTCTTGTTCAAAATCGCTTTATTTATATTAAAACGCCTTGAGGAAACGTTGGTTAGTCGCTGACTAACAAGTTCTGCTCTTCACATTGTACAACCAATCTGACAGCACAATACAGCACAACATTCAATTTCTGCTGAACCAGATAGATCAATTTTCCAATCACTGTCAAACTTGTCACAGCTTCTAGCAGAATCATTGGAATGGTCCATTAATTATATCAATGATACGGCATAATTCTGATTTAATATTGATTTTTTGCAATCGACGTCCTCGTTTTAAATTAATTCTTTACAGCTGCACGTAACCCTAACCCACATTGCGCCTCTTAATGCACTTTTTATCCAAATATTTGCTGTCAATTTCAGATTTTTAAGATCGTGTTGACTATATAAACACGTTAATTATAAATAATTAATTAATTTAAAATTCTTTTTGTATTTTTTCATCCTCTAAAGACGCAGCGTGCAAGGATATTGTCAATCTAGTTGAATGCCGAATATATGTTTGCGTGACAGAGGAAAAAACAAACCCAAGAGAAATGGCATAAATTAGACTACAAAAAGAATGAAGTCTTACCTTTTCGAAATTGACGGGAATGAAAAGCGGGGTTAACAGAATGCCGCTATTTCTCCTCTGTGAATCTTCTTCACTTCTCTCTCTCGTTAGATTCCTGAATTGTTCAGTAGGCTATAATCAGTGCATGCTTGTCTGTGACAAGATTAACACGCATGTGATCAATAGTGGTGATAGTTTAACAATACTATGGTTGGGGTGTATAGTGTTGTGAATATAGTAGTGTGGTGTTGGTCCTGACGAAGAGACGGGTACGTCTCGAAACCGGTAGACCGTAAATCTGGTAGTGGTTTTTACTAAGTTTACTAACATTCTGTTACTTCTTCATTTCATTCACTCTTCATTCTAGATGCGGATGGTAAATAAGTGGGAACACAAATTGTTTTAAGATGCGGTGAAAAAAGCGTTCAAATCCAGGGGTGCGAACAAATTAAAAAATCGTTGCGGTGTGAAAAGAGCGGTAATCAGATTATATTGATTGTTACATTGGCGATGACGACAATATTTGCGGTGAATGCCTATAGATAGGCATTTGCGGCAAAAGGTGGAAGATGTTGATATTAAGGTACAGATTAAAAGGAACAAAAGTACAAGAATGATGAAGATAGGCATATTTCCATCCCAATTGTGGTACAAATCAGCCACGCCTCCTGCTCCCCCCTGTATCAACTATCGGCCGAACCACTAGTAGAGAAATAACTGTTCCAGAGGTGAAACAACGAGAACAATTTTTAATTCGAGAAATAGTGGTGTCGGGAATCGCCGCCAAAAGTGGACATCAACGACATCTCGGGGCGAGTAGTCGCACCAGCTGCCGCGAGAGAATCTTCCAATACCGGTGCGTGGAACATGCGAGAAAACGAAGGCCTAGAGTGCCGTTATAACTTGGCGTGCGAGGGAGGGCGCCCCTGTCGCGAAACAGAAGTTGCCAGGTTGTAAATTTATTACACAATACATAATGTACCGATTGTCCGGTGACCAGTGTCAGAGGCTTCAATATAAATTTGGTCGGGTAGCAGCGCGCTCCGCGGCGGCCGCTCTATCTGTCAAACTGTCAGACGGTAATATCGGTCCATTATTTGCTTTTTCAGCTTCGCAAAACTTTAATACTTCAATATAAATACAATACAATACAAATACTTGGTAATTGTTCTTGCACCACCCCGGACTGTTTTGGTTGTTTTGGACATAATAATTCAGTGTATGTTGGTAATCAAGATGTCACAGCTCCCGAGCAAATACAAAATTGTACTGAATGACAGGGCGAGGGGTTACCGCCGGGTGCGGGCGGGGCGGGTTTTAGTTCCAATCTTGCCGCACGCCAAGTTATGTTGAGCAGGCAATACCCGCAGGACCAAAGATCGAGGGTTGGGACTTCAGGAGACTACTTTTAATTGACCAGCCGGCCCTGCAGGATCTTTCCTACCAGACCAGTGACCGTAGAATTCGGGAGTGCGTTTGAACGAAATTATAGTTACGGCGCGCGTAAGATATTTTAACATTAGACCGCGTTATATTAACTATTAACCTATTAGAGAGGCAGACAAGTGCCCAGCAGTCTAGACCAAACAGACGATGCCAAGACGAAGCCGCTAAAAAAATAAGAAATAAAAAAATGATTCATTAATATTGAAGAAAAACATTTAGCAAAAAAGCGAGACAAGGCTGAATAACGATTACGAATATTAATTAATAAGTGTAACTATCAGACTTAACACTATAATAACAAATATTAATTGTAATCAAAATGCTAAAAGTTATGTTGTGTGAACTGGATTTCTGTGGCTCGTACATCTCTCGTGTAAAATATTCTGAGTATACAAACTTTCCAAAAATGTTGAAGACCTATTTTTCATTAATAGGCAATTTATTTTATAAATATGGGCACAACACACGAATGCCTCAATCCCGCAACAAAATAATGTACTTTACTTTTAACTAATCGTTTTTAACGTATACCTTAATTATCTTAAATGTTGCTTTCTTACATATATATTATATTTTAATTTAGGGGAAGCCCGGAAAAAGCGTACAAGCTAAGGAACACCAAATAAAAAAACAGAAATAAAATAAACAATATTCTTTAATTCTTATTTGTGGCAGACATAATCAATCATCTTTGAATCTTTGAAATTAAAAAATTAGAAGTAGGGAACTCTCATTTTCTATTTTAAATTAAGCAAAAATAATAACTAGCTAATTATCCGGGGTCCCAGGGCCGACCCGGGAACGGATTCCCGGGATTACGTGGGGTTTTCGATGCATCGAGTCCCGGGAATGCTTATGTTGAGTCCCGGGATTCGTAATAATCTTGGAAGAGTGTAAACAAAGCAATGAAAAGCGTTATTCGTATAGCCCCCCGACGTTAGTAAGCCGCACTTGAGATTTGGATACCTATACATTTTTTCCTGTTTGTAATATTTTCAACGCACCCTGTGTTTAATTGTTTATTTATCTATCCTTATTCTTGTAGAATATTTTACAACAGATAAAGAATAGATAAATACTGTAATAAAGTTTACGGGTAAAGCTTGTTGGTCCTGTGGTTAGGACACTGGCCTCGTGATCCAAAGGTCGCGGGTTCGAACCTCACTCCAGACTAGCAAGTTAGTCCTATTTTCATGGCACAAGCGTTTAGCTTAGTTTGAAAATAGTAAGAATATTGATGTGACCCGCATTCCGTGTTCCCATCTCTATTAAAAAGAAATTGGCGCCTAAAAAAAAATTTGCCCATAAACCACCTGTTTGAAATAACGAAACTAAGTAAATATTCCAATACTAGTCGAGTGTAATACAAACATCACAAATAAAACTTCAATGCTCCAATATCGATTAATTCACACTAAACACAAAACAAATCGACACACACCTGATAGAAAATCGCAATGAAACAGTTTAAAATAGATTTTTTTCACCGCATCAAATGAAACACGTGTATTGTTGTGATTGAATTGTCATGGCATCGTCCGACGGGCTACTCAGTTACTTGATGAGTAGTTGTAGCTCCATCTGTTATATATTTTTGGAAAATCCAATTATCCGCTTTACCTCAGTTATGCGCTTTGCCCGGACTTCCCCTAGTTATTTTATGCGTACTATGCTTTGCTTAATGTTTTTATATTCATTGAATATTGTAACCAAATTGTTAATCGGAATATGTCAATGACGACAATAACATAGAAGCCTCTTTTACTTTCTAGAACAGCCAACAGCATTCTCTCATTATCTATAACATTCGGGAATCGCCTAAAAAAGCCTGGAATAATCTAGAAGTGACGGGAACCTTCTCAGACAGACAACGAAATTATTATATTTAGATTTTACGACTATTTTCTTATTACAAAATATTTTTTTGTATGCCTTTATCTTTAAATTGTCAATGCTTTGTAAAATATGAACTAAAATCTCCACGCTCCATCAAGGTGAACCCGAAAGTCCGTGCCCTTTAATGTACCCATAAGCAGAACCTCTTATGCACAGAACTCATTCATCCAGCGAACATGCAAAGCATCCAATGACCACTTCAATGACATTGATATATTTAATATCAACATCTCAGCTCTTAATCGTATTTAAACCGCTTATATTACTTGTTTCTATATCTTACATACACGCACCCCAGCCAAACTCCCATCTCTCTTTGCATTTAGCCCCATATCTTCACCACATACACAGAATACACACACACTCCACTCAACCACAATCCCATACACCTCACTCCACTTCCCCCTCTCACTCCCACTCCTATCTCTCTATTTTATGTATTTTTTTCTTCTTTCTTATTAAGGTTTTGCTCTTGTCCTTTCTGGATTATTTTTATTTCTGTTTTGCTTTAACTTAATACCTTATGCCGTGGATCTCTATAATTGGTCTACCAACTATCCAATACATTATGATAAATTGTACTGTTGAGTTTTTAAAAAACGAGCGGGCCTTACAGCAGTCGCATATGATGTGTAATATCATTTGACGTCTCACAGTAAAAAATATCAATAGAGCAACAACAGAAATTAACATCAAAATTTAAAAAACCTATATATTTATTAATTTGTAAATACATGTGCATTTATTTATTACTGAATTTTGCTGCATTAGGTAGGTACCGTATATATCTACATACGCATTTTGTTTATAATGGTGTTTGATCAATTATTTGCTTTTCTTTATTTTCATAGATGGCGGTATGTGCCACCATACATATTGTATGAAAACTTTGAATAAATATTTAAAAATAATCACATAAATTACATAAAATTTTAGTATGTAAATCATTAAGGGTAGTTATTTTTTACATTAATGTAAGCAAAAATTAAGTATTTATGGATAGTTTCGAAGATATAAGCCAATATATATCAAAGTTACATATAGTTGGCTGTTGGAAGTGTGCTTTGTCACTGTGATGGCACTTGCTGGACATTGATTTGTTTATAAACGATGATTTTTTTACCATTGCGCGCGCTCTGCGCACACTCATCGGTCAAATGAGATTGCGCGCGCTTCCCCGGCGCCTTATTTCCTGTTACGCATTTCCGTCCTTTTTCACAAAATCACTGCCACAGATTGCAGGAAAGCGAGAGGAAAGATGTTACACATTAAAAATAAAAATATAATATTGTATTTTCATATTACACATATTTGCTTACATACAGCTATTTGTATGCCTTCTTGTGGGCTTTGCCCTTCTCAAAACAAATTCTTCAACCGAAAAGAGACAGGCATGATGGAATAATTTCTTAATGTCGACTAAATATCTGAGGAATATGATAATAATTGTGACAGGAATATTATGAGATATATCTGTTATTTTGATTAATTTTCAAAAATATATAATTACGTAAAAGTCGTACTTCAATGTACTCACCGCACATGAAGACAGCCAGAGTTTACAATTATGTAGTTGTAAAATTTTGTTCTTTACAAGAAAACAAAATGACAAGTAGTTGTTTCCTTAGTTAATTGTGTATAGGTGTATACAAATAGTGAAACAGATAAAATAATTAGAAAATTATTTCCTCATTCATTCCAGCCTGAGCGACTCTTTTTTTAATTGCATTCACCTTGCTGAGATCAGGTTTACATTCTTTACTCTATCATAAATGGATTTACCGCACATGCGCGGTTAGTCTACTTTCGTTTCTCTTCTGCCAGATCCAGACTGGTATGGAGGAGACCGCACATCAGTGTCGGTACCAAAATCCATTGTGTACCGCTAATCTTGCAAATGTCTGAAAAGAAGAAAATAAACAATAGTTAAGAATGTTCTTAGGTTTTCACGGCCACTCAGAATCTTCAAGTTTGTGTTTACTGGGGTATTATGCCGTGTTGTTACGATCTTTCGGGCCGACGTTTCGGATCCCATTGCAGCGTCCATCATCATAACACATCAGCCCTGATGATGGACCCTGCAATGGGATCCGAAACATCGGCCCGAAAGGTCGTAACAACACGGCATAATACCCCAGTAAACACAAACTTGAATAAACAATAGTTGATTAGAGTTTATATGCATTATTTGCAGAAGAAGGTTTATATAAATGCATATATGCAGAGAAAAAGGTGTTATATGCATACCAGGAAGTATCGTAAGGTCATCTTATACGTTGCTGCATATCTTACGACCACTGTAAACAAAGGAATCGGACATTTAAAACGCATAAAGATTAAACACACTGCTCTTTAATAATTGACATTAAATGCTATGTGCTAAAATGCTTAAAGTCTATATGGTAAACTTAAAATATTTTATATATATCGAAAAGATAAAGATGCTTTATAAAATAAGGAATAAATTATTTAAAATAATCATCACTTTGTATCAGAATAGCGACATACACTAATGTTATACAAGAACGAGGAATAAATAATATGTGAGGTATAAAAGCAAAGGCAGCAATATCCAAAAATATTTGAATGCAGTCATCGATGATGACTAATTTATAATATACAGAATTCGTGATTTTATAGGAAGAAATTTATAGGAAATGTGATTTTGGAAGAGATAGATACATAAAATCTTTAATTCAGTTTATTTTAAATTAGTAATCCTCGGTGACTGCATTCTTTTTTTGCATTTTTTGCTTGCTCGGTGACTGCATTGCTTTTTTTTGCAATATCCAAAAAAAAAGCAAAGACAGCATGGATATTGCTGTCTTTGCTTTTATACCCCACATATAAGAATGCTGTATACAGCTGTTGAATTCTATGATAGACTTTCTAGTGACATAAAGGAAATAAATAATCTTAAGACTCTTCAATATACAACTGAAAAGTTTTGTGTTGAGAAGGAGTTAGTTTGTAAATTGATGTGTTATCTATAATAAGGTAATAGTTGTTATTATAGTGTTAAATTTATTATGTGTAGTTCTTCTGTGTTATAGTTATTAAGTATGTGTTGGGTTTGATGTTCCCTTATACCAGCATTCTTTTGCTGCCTGGGGCCTTTTCTTATTTTTTATAATATTTTTAAGTATCGTTTTATTACTAATTATATTAATGTAAATTTAAATAATTATATTAATGTAAATAAATTGATATAAAAATTAATTTAAATAGCATTTAACAATATTTTTATATGTATGTTCTGAGAACTCAATTGCTGGATACAATAAATGGATATGTCCACAGCGGGATAATTATTAGTTAAGATAAATTAAAGAAGTCTCACGGAGACGAAGCACACGTTTAACATGTAAATAGCTTCGTATCTGTGAGACTTCTATAATTTATCTAAATTAATAATTATCCCTCAGTGGACAAAATACTGTAATTGTGTTCTCAAAACATTCACATAAAAATATTGTTAAAAATATATGCTGGTCTATAAAACGGAATTAAAAAAAATTATTTTCGCACGTATTCTAGTGTAGGTATATGTTAAGTAATTCGGAAGAACATCATATATACATTAAAAAGAATATTGCTTAATATTCCACTTTAAAATATAGAGGTATCATTACTAGCTGCGAAAACTATGTTTACTATGTCTTGGGAGGGATTATAGATGTCTTTAGCATAGTCCATTCGAACATGCGAAAGAAACTTATTTAGAGCATATGATACACACAGCATTTTCTTATGGTGGAATTGGTGAACAATTCATTGTGTAAAATGATCACTTAAGCAAGCTCATACAGGTAGTAAGCCATGGGTCACCCTACAAAGGCATCCTTACACATTTCCCATATTCATAGCTTCATCTCTGTGAGACTTCTATAATTTATTTTAATTAATAAAATAGGGCAATACAAAATTAAATTTAAACTCGCAGATTTATCTTAGGTTTCTTTGATATTAATGAAATGTCACGAACGACAAGATATTGCATTCAACATTTAAACTACTGTGCTAATTATCTTTGGAGTTGTAGAAACCACAACAGAGCACTTTAAGTAGTCTATTTATAAGCAGTGGCGAAACTTAAAATATTGGTGTATACTGATGTAAAATGAATAAATTATCCCCTATGTACAGAATGCCCCAAAAGTCAACGTCATCCCTTGTAGGGCTAATAGTTTTTTCATAATTTAAAAAAAATTGCACTTGACGCTAAACGTCAACTTTTCCACTACTTTATTCGCTAATACCGTCAATGCTCAGATCCTATATGTGCCATGGCAATTTTTAATACAAAAATCTTCCTGAAAAATTCAGACCATAACACTAAAAACCGCATACGAATCTGTTCAGTGGTTTTCGAAACTAGCGCGGTGACACAGGTAGGTAGACAGACGTTGATAACCCTCGTAAAAATATTTGGCTTTCGAATTTTGAATTTCGTGAAAATCCTACAAATCTTAAGAGTTTTCATTCGCATTCCTAATTATTAATATAATTTCACAATGCGCTCCTTTTGCAGTAAAATAGCACTATCTTTTTTTCTAAAGTAAAAGGTACATAACAAATTGAATACCACTTTTACCACTTTAAAAAAAAAACACTAAATTATCTTACTAACTTATCATCATGGTCAGGACAGAAGAGTGGCGCTAAGCCACACTCTGTCCACATCCACATCTTCGCATATAAATAAGCTCGATGCTCCTAACAGGACCATCCTCCAGTATCTGGTTAAGCTACGTCTTCCGCGGTCGTCCTCTCTTTCTGGTGCCGTCAACACTTCCGTCGTATATTTTTCTTACCATTGTTTCCTCATTCATTCACTCAACATGCCCAAACCATCTGAGCGACACTTTTTTCATTCTATTAACTATGCTAAGATCAGCTTTACATTCTTTCCTAACATCTTCATCGTTTACTCGTCATAAGGATCATTATCATAAATGGATTTGTCATATATACCTATCTACCTATGTCTAATTGATGTCATTTCTACCACTGTTAGTCTAATTTCGTACCTTATTATTATCGATTAATTTATCAATTTATTTTATTTATCAATTTATTACATAATATATTATAAAATGATCAATTTTTTAATAACTTGCCATGATAATGTGCACTGTGTACAGTTTTTAACAGTATGGAGAGTGAAAATTAGCTAAAAAAATGTAGCCCAATTAGTTCATTTTGAACAGTCATCAATAGCAGGGCTATTCAGAGTTGCGTAACAAAAATTATAATCTTATAATATCACATTTTTAAGCTACTGTGGCACCGGAAAAACTAATATAATAGTTTATACTTTCGAATTCCAATTGGAAAACATTCCAATTGAAATTTTTGCAGGGTGTTTATAATTTTACTGTATTGAATAGAGTTAATTTTTCGTAATCAATATAAATTACTGTAATGATAGTACAACATTTTACAAAAAATACAAACTTTGATGTCGCATATCTCCATAACTATTGATATTAGATCATGGTTGCTTAAACATTTTATATTCATAATTAAAACAGGAATATAGTGCTGCGAGGTTATTAATGTTTTCCAAATAACCCTGTATAAAGAAAACCCACAAAGTGGAGCAATTTTCTTAATTTCTAAAATATCATTGGATTGGTATATTGATTAAATAATTTGATTTGTATCATTTTAGAAATAGATGCCCCCAATGAATAAATATTAATTTGATATCTTTCCATAGAAAAATGTAATACAAAAAGCTATGAGAAAAAGTGTTGAATTTCGCTCGGCTAATTTGATCTCGGATATAATATGTATAGGTAGATATTATTGACTATATATTTTATATTCCGTTTTTTTTTTTGAATAATCGTTTATATGCTGCTGTGTGTGAAAACGCGAATGAACATACAATTTGATTTATATAGTCACAATGATTTATGAATATTACGATAAATATTTGTGATTGCAGTAATAAATCATTTTTTCTTAGGCATAAGCACATTCTAATCTTATTTAAATACCGCAGGTTGCATTCGGAATAATTCATGAGTTGAATTAATCAGCCTCTACGCTCAAATGGTCTGTCTGCATTTAAGGGTAAATAACCGGTTAGCACTGTGATAATCAATGAGTAATTTGCCAATTATTTCAGCACTTTACAACAATGTTGCCCGCGGACCTTATTCCGGGTTTAGAGCTGTCAAAGCGTGTCGTTAAAGTGATTAGCGCATGCGTAACATAACATTGGTTAGAGCATGAGCACAATAACTTGGCGTGCGGCGACTTTGGAACTAAAACCCGCCCCGCCCGCACCCGGCGGTAACCCCTCGCCCTGTCATTCAGTACAATTTCGGGAGCTGTGACATCTTGATTACCAATATACACTGAATTATTATGTCCAAAACAGTCCGGGATGGTGCAAGAACAATTGCTAATGAAGTATTAAAGTTTTGCGAAGCTGAAAAAACGAATAATGGACCGATATTACCGTTTGACAGTTTGACAGATAGAGCGGCCGCCGCGGAGCGCGCTGTTACCCGACCAAATTTCTATTGAAGGCTCTGACACTGGTCACCGGTGGTACGTACATTATGTATTGTGTAATAAATTTACACCCTGGCAACTTCTGTTACGCGACAGTGATGCCCTCCTTTGCACGCCAAGTTATAGTAGTACGTCTATAGCTGGTCTGCCACCCGACCGCAAGCACACCACGGGTCAACATTCAACATAGGTATCCTATATATAACCGGAACATATCCTCTGGGAATGTACGATCATGAACGACGCGAAAGAGGTCATGTCAGCAGGATTAACTAAGTTTGGAATGACTGCAGCAGGACGTCCATCCAATGATGTATTTGTGAGGAATGAAAGGAACTTCGGTCCGGGTTCGGGTGTGGGTGTCCCGTCGGGAAATCCTAAGGGATTTGTGTGATATGTTTTCTCGTGTATCGGTGATTTGACTCTCCGTCATTCCCCTGTGTTGTTAATGTTTGGGCTCCTGCATTGGAAGAAGATCTGCCGGTCCTGTGCTTCCCTAGCCGGGTATCCAAATGTATATTCATTTTTTTTATTTCGTCTTTTTCCCAGTTAAGGGGGTGTCTGTTTGACTTTTGCCATCCACTGCCGGCATCGCGGAATTCGAATATCTATTATGTAGGTACTGTTTTCTTCTTTTGTTATTACCATCTCGTTGTTCTTGTATTTATTTAGGTAATTCTTTTCATGTAATAAAGACGCATCTAATGGTGTCGGTCTGTGAATGGTTTTGTTTTTGCGGCCGCCTCGCACCGGTTTATACGACCGATGAGTATCAAGGTACAATGCCAGCATTGTAGCTAAAAAATGTCAACCTGGAGACGAATGAGAAGGGTCAATAAGGGAGCTTTTGCTCATAAAACGGTCCTGGGTAAGCGGTGGGTACCATTCACAGCTGGTCTGTTCATGTTAACGATCCAATAAGGTAAGCGCAATAGTAATTAGGAATAAAGCGCATCTCATCATTCAAGGCAATATTATGAGCAGAAGATTAAGATTGGCAATAATCGTTAATGGAAGTTGGCTTGTCGGCTGTCGGGCAGTTGGCTTGAAGGGCAGTAAATAAGCTGCGGGGCAATCGGCTGCGGGGCAATCGACTACGGGGCCCTCGTCAGGCATCCCACAGCCTGCAGAACGATTGCTTCGATCATAGAGGAATTAAGCATTGAGCAGTGTCCATTATGAACTACACGACTCTGATTTCTCTAAAAACTAAATTTAAACTACCTACATCAAAATTAAAAAATACTTTTATCAAAGCAAACGAATTTTAAATATTCCACATGCGGGGTAAAAAAGCAAAGACAGTAATATGTAAAAAATAAAATAATGCGGAATGCAGTCATCGAGGATTAGGTACTTATTTGCAATGTACTGAATTCTAAATTTTATCTATCTATCCCTTCCAAAATCAAGTTTCCTATAAATTTATAGGTCATATCTATATAAATAAAAATGTAGATGTTTGTTTGTACAAAATCGATAATCTCTGAAAGTTCTTCACCGATTGCTTTGAAATTTTGGCACAACGTTGCATTCGATTACGAGGATGTTTTTGTATACGTAATTAGTTTTCATATACATACTAATAATTTACATAAATAAAAATGTCAATTTTCGATTGTTCAAAATCATAAATCTCAAGTTCTTTTTGACATAACTTCATATAGGTACCTAGTACCTACTATTAATCATAAAACTCCAAAAGTTCTTTTTGACACAATTTCATATACCTAAATAATAATCCGATATTTGATCGCAAGGCTACGAGCTACCATCGTAAAATGCACTACATTATAGAACAAATAAATGTACGACTACATTGAGTAGCAGAACAACATAAAATAACCAATATTTAGGCGACTCCGTTGACTTCAATTGCGGTTATCGCATTAAAATAAATAAATTTGTATTGCTGATTTTTTACGACAAGGTTATAAAAATGATTGATTTTCCCGCATTATTTACTATATTATATTTGGGATTACCTTTAGTGTACGTTTAACTTATTATATAACATGAATGAATTGCTATTGTGAATGTATTTGTCAAGTTTCAAAAAGGCTCAGATAAATTAAGTCGTGTCCGAAAAATAAATAAATATATATCTTTATGGAATCGAAAATAGGCTCCCTTACAATGCAGCAAAAATTTTGTTTTCACTGACATCTATACGCCAGAAGTATAAGCTTGTTGGAAAATGGGATCGTTACCGGCCGGTAAGAGCGAGCGCCAAAATTATTTGCAAAATTTTTGGTCATTATTTTGTCGGTGACTGTCAAAAAGTGCCGTTGATACTGCCGTGTTGTAATATTTCGTGAGTTTTGCGGATTCGAGATGTGCTCGTCAGTTAAATATACAATATAGACAAATAATGCCGCTAATGGCTAAGGTATTGGCCCTCGTGGAGGTTGTCCTGAGGGTCCCTCCACTGTTCGTGGTGGACGAATTGCTGAAATTCAGCCTGGGACTTCCAATGTCAAGCGTGGAGCAGGAACCTATGTTTTTTTCAAATCAATCCCAAGAGGAAAACTTGGAGAATATGGCAGAGATCCTATTTTACGATGCCAATTTCGTTAAAGGTCTCCTGTTCACCTGCCTCAAATTTACTTTATGTTGTTTTGGTGAGTATTATGTTAATACAGAACATATATGCACCTTGTGATGTTAACATGTTGTGGTACATAGGTACACTGGTAACCTCTCAAATTTAGTGATAATGAATTGTGGTTGAACATGACATTGTATTAAGCCTTTTGACATGTGCTAAAATTTATCATTAATTTCTATTTTATGATGAAAAAAAAAAGTACTATATTAACCTTCAATATGTTTTCAATTGGATGTTTCCCAACTAGTAATTAACATAACAACCTTACCGTTACGCATTTATTTTAATTTTTTTCATAAAAATTTTGTGTTCCACTCATTTCAATTTAGCTGTTGCCATATTTTCGCATTAATTTACATTATAAGCACATTTATTTTAAGTGTTGATTGATTGATTGATTTTTTATCTGCGTAATAATAATAATTTGTAAAATGATAAAATGAAAATATCTGAATTCAGTGATTACCTATTTCAGTAACTAGTAGATTAGCCGAGTTATATTTTAAAATCATAATAATATAAGTAGTAGTGCTAAACATGTTGCCAATGAACAAGCTATTATTCATTTGCAAAATAGTAGCCAAAATTATAACTTTATGTAATCGGATTATAAGCTTATATTCAATCAACACATTGCTAGTACGGTAAACATTGGCTATTGATTGAACTTTGTTAACTAAAGTAGAATTACTTGATTGGCAAACAGATTATTGCTATGGGTAAATTTATATCAACAAATCTTTGACCTCATATGGGAACTTACAATCAACAAGATTTTAATAATCAATTCAAAACTTGTCATCAAACTCCAACTCGTTGTCAACTATGCAATGATTCATTCAGTTTTTTACAAAATTAAATTTGGGAGAAATTAGTTTTCGACGTTATCCTAATATGTTTCCTATAATTTTAAAGCTTGAAACATGTTACGCACAGTTTGATTAATTCCTAACTAGAATATTTCATTTAGAGCAAGGATATATCCTTAGATTATTTGCGGATGATACATTAATCTATATATCAGGCGAGGATTATACAGACACAATAAACTGAACGAAGACTTGAGTAGTATATCAGTCTGGTTAAAAATAAATAAACTTAAATTAAATGTAAGCAAATAAAATACATGGAAATAGGCAAAAAAAGAGAAATGCGGTGAAAAATTTAAATATTGACGACGATCTCTTTAAAAAGGTGGATGAAGTTAAATATTTAGGTATTATTTTAGATTCAAAATTAACTTTGGCAGTAAATTTTGAATATGTTTTGAAAAAATATCAAAAATAAATATTTTTTCTTGGAAGATTGAGTAAAAATAGTGAGGAGATAATATACAAAACTATAGTTATTCCTCACATTAACTATTGTGCTACAGTCTTGTATTTGGCCAATGAAGGAAACATCAAGAAACTACAAGTGATGCAAAAAAGGGCAATGAGAATCATATTAAAAAAAAGTAAATATACCAGAATTGAAGAAATGAGAAGAGTTGGATGGAAGTTGGATGGAAATGTATAAAAAATACTTATTTATAACATTCTCACATTTGTACATAAAATTCTCAGTAACAAGATGCCAAAATATTTTTTAAACAAAATTATTGTAAATAGTGATGTACATACCTATAATACCAGAAATAGGAATAGAATAAGATTACCATATAAGAAAAAAGTATACACAGAGTTGTCTAATGTACAGAGGTGTAAAAATATGTGATGAGATGCCAGAAAACATAAAGAATATTGATATGGGGATATCAAAATGGGCTCAGTGAGAAGGCGATTTTGTTGGAGACATTAAAATTTATTCATAAAAAAAAACACATTCAATAAAAAGTCATACAATAATCACATAATGGGAGGAGTAACAAATATTAAAAACGAGTGTCAATAGCACAAAGCATCAGGCCGTAGAAAGGTCTCTGATTAAAGTTCACATACACTAGCACTGGTATCTCGGAGTGCCTCGCGGAGCGATCAGCGACTCGACGCGAGGGGCTCGACGAGGGGGCGTTGATGACGTATGATAACGGCGGGGTGCCGGTATGTGTCCGCGGCGCAGGCCAAGGGGAGCGGAACGGCTATCGGTTACAGCCAGTTCCCAAAACTCAATACTGGTTCAGTATTGCTTCCTCTCGCCAAGGAGAGAGATCCGCCAGAGCGTATCGTGTAGGGGTTGCCGGATACCAGTCCGGGATCGACTCCCTAGCTAGATGTTACTCGTAGCAGAGCCAGCGGCGAACTGACTCCCGATTGAATTGAGCCTCCTTATATTCTCGCTGCGCGCTGCGATGGCGGCGCGGCGGCTGGGCGCTGGCCAATCAGGTGCCAGCTTAGGGCATGACCTGCCTGCGGTGGGGGGAGGCCGTCCGGGCTCTTGTGGTCCGGCGGTCAGTCGACTATGTTTTTCAGCCGCGCTTGTTTCTAACTTTATTTTATTTTATTTTATGGCTCATTATGTTGAGCGGTGATTTCACTCATTTAAATCCCCCCCGTATTAATATAAATAAGATGAATGAATTTAAAAATAAATGCTATAATTATTGTAAAAAGAACAAATAATTGAAGAAATAGAATTGTAGAGCATAAGATGTATTATATATTATATTATAGATTGTATCATAAATTAGATTAGATGTAAATGTAAATGTGTAGGTTATTATGGACAGTATATTAGTAATAGATTTTAGAATGTAAAGTGTATAATACTAGTTAATATACAGGAGTGTAATATTAACTAACTTAAGGAATAAATCAAAATAATGAAGTGTTCTCAAGTTTTCACGGCCGTTCAGAATCTTGTGTGTGCAGTTTTTTGGGATATCCTGCCGTGAATCTGACCTCTCTAGCCGATGTTTCGGGGCTCATGTGATGATGGAGCCTGCAATGGGATCCGAAACGTCGGCCAGAGATCACAGAAAACTGCACACAGAAGAACATTACCTACTCCTTTTCGCCGGCGATGGCAAGATATTTATGACAGTATAAGATGAAATCAGCTGTCTTAAAATACAGGGCTAAACAGATTGTCTGCGTGCTGCACTTTTAACAAACTATTAATAATTGTTAAAAAATGACAAAAAATCACATTTACCATGAGACAAATCACGCATTCTTACAAAATAAATGGGTTATATGTACATTTGACAATCACGATCCATGACTTAGATGTCTCGTTGGACAGCAAGCTTACAGTGTCGCATCATATAGAAGCTATTGTCGATAAAGCCTACAAGATGCTGGGATTTATAATCCGAGCTTGCAAACTCTTCCCTAATATCAAATTTTCTTAAGTGCGCAGCATTCAACAATTTGCTTTGCAAATTTGATCACCCATGTCCACAGCTTCATAAAAATCAAGTGGAAAAAATCAAAATTGTTTTCTCCGACATTTGAACTCCATGTTCACAACCTACGTAGAGTTTGCAAAGTGCCACGGTTTGATGACTTTGGAACATAAACGAACGGAAGCAGATGTGACTTTGTAAAATTTTACATAACCAAATCGAGTATCTGGAAATTATTGTAAGCATCACCTTCAGAGCCCCCAATCGCCGAACTCGGCGTAATCCAAGATGATGGTCCCGTTGTTCATAAAATAAAAATGAGTATTTCATTATATGTATAATTGAATGCCCTGATTACGAAATGAAAAATAATTCACACTTAAATAATAAGTATTAAACAAAAGATTGCATTTTAAAATTTCAATAATTATACCACACATTTTGAATGTCAATTATTATTTTCAGAACCATAGAAAAAGATATATAAAAGAAAAAGCGCCAAGCATAAATAATAATAAATGTTATGAAATATAAATTTTGTTTTTCATGGCAGCACCAAATATTCATGCAAGCAGTAAAATGTAGAAAAATAATTAAGAATCTAAAAAAAATTTGAAAATTTAAAAAGTCATCAAAATAATCACATTATTATAATAATAAATAATAATCAAGGTAATTTAATGTAAAACAATAACTGTAATCCAAATTAAACAAACCAAACCTAATAGCCTAACCTAACCAAACCTAATAACCTAACCTAACCAAACCTAACCTAACATAACCTAACCTAACCAAACCTAATAACAAAAGCATTCAAACCATAAAAAATCAAGCTTATTAATAAAATACAAAAAGTACCTAGGTTCAATATTCATATTTCTTTCGTCTATAAATATAAATTTGTCATGTAAACTTGTACATTGTGTATGATTTAGGGCCGGTTGTTTCAAGTTGAATTAAAGTAAGCGTTCTTTTAAAGCATAGATTTTTACGTTCTCCACCAATCAGACGATCCGTTTTATGCTTTAATCGACCGCTTACTTTGATCGAACTTGAAACAACCGGGCCTTACACATTTTTCCTCAGATATTGTCTATGAAATGTTAAAATATACGGTACATTTTTCGAAACTTTTAAATTGTAATATCTTATTTAATAATACTTATTATTTAAACATAAATTATTTTTCAATTTTGTTATTAACACATTCAATAATATAGTGTAATACTCATTTTTATTATATCGCACCTTTAATCATAAAGTGAAATAACTCAAAATTTACTTTTTGCGGGTTTTTATCATGGCGGGGACTAACTACCCAAGGCCAATGTGTTCAGTTTAACAGCCCATTCCAATGATTAAAATGACAGAGATAGGAGACAATCTTTCTCTTTAATAGTAATGCGCGAGCACTAGTTGATACTCAGAAAGTGATCGAATTTGGTGTTACGCCGGCTTCGTTCATAGAGAGGTCTCTGACGAATATTAATAAAACGCAATAAGTCAAAGTATTTCCGTGTTATAATATCAGGTAAGTATTTATTTTGGTTACTTATTTTTCAAAAAGTGCAATTATTCAGACTTAGTTCAGTTTATTAGAAAAAATGGAAATATTTTTTCGATAAATTTGAGACTTGTTACAGTTTTCTATAAATTATATTATGGGATTTGGAGAACATTTCCAGTTGATGCACTTTTTTATTAAGATATTTAATAAAACCACAAATGATTAAGTAGTATTGTTTAAGTATTAAAATCTTGATTCATAAGAAACGTAGTATGTTTTGGTTTTGTTTCTATTTAATATTTATTTTTTAAATACAAGGCAAGTGCCATCTAGAGTTATTTTCCGTTTTTAGTAAAAAAACAATATATAAATTTTGTGTGATATTAATTAATAAAACGATAATTTAATTTAAAATTTTGTAAATGTAAATTATATTTTAAGTATTTTTTGTCAGATTTTAGGATGGCTTCGAGGGCATGAGGATGGCTTTGAGGAAGGTAAATCCTTTTTTAAGGCTACGTTAGACATCTCTGATCGTATGATATTTATAATACGGAAAAAACATTGTCTTTTGATTTTGATTTGAGAGGTCGACATCAGTCATAGAAAAATTAGTCCCGAATTAAGAACTGCCCTGAAAAAGCATATTCAATCTATCCCTACGATTGAATCTCAATACCTATGAGCTTCTACATCAAGAGAATATATTGATGGCAGCAAAACCATCAAAGACTTGTATAATGAGTTTAAAATAAAACAAGAAAAGGAAAATAAAGACGCTGGACATACCTAATATACTACAAAATATTTACAATGGAATTTAATCTCATTTTTTCAACAAAAATGAGATTAAATTCAAATTCAATTCAAAGTCAAAAACAAAAAGGTTCAATGTGATATTTGCAACTCTTACTGTAATTCTAATACTGATCAAAAGAAAGATTTTGAAGAAAAATATCAAACACATTTAGAAGACAAGAACTATACTAGGATTGAAAAGCTCAGTGATCGCAATAAGGCTAATAAAAATGTCAGAGTGGCTGTGTATGATTTAGAAGCTGTGCTGTAGTGCCCAAAAGGTGAATCTTAGTCCTTTTACTACAAGTCAAAATTGTTGCTATAATCTCACTATAACCGAATTAACACCAAAAGAATGCAATGTAGCCTACAAAATGTTCACTGCTATTTTTGGTCAGAATGTGATGCAAAACGCGGTGCCATAGAGATAGGCTCATGTGTGTGGAAATATTTCAAGGCTTGAGTGATGAAGATGATGAAGAAAAGGAAGTCATATTTTACTCCGACAATTGATGCGGCCAAAACAAAAATAAATTTATAACATCTCTATACCTCCATGCTATACAAGCGTTAAACATTAAAAGCATCACACACAAATTTATAATTAGAGGCCATACGCAAAACGAATCTGACAGCGTACAAAGCCTCATTGAGAAGGAGATTAAGAAAAACCTAAAATCTGGACCGATATATACACCGGACCAGTATATTACTTTGATTAAGAGTGCTAAAAAGTCCAAACCTCCGTTGATGGTTAAAGAACTAAATTTTGAATCATTTCTGGATTTGAAATTACTACAAGAGGAGTGGGGATATAATTTTACAACAAATACAGAAGGAGAGAGTATTAATTGGAATAATATAAAAGTATTAAGAGTAACGAAAGAAAAGCTACCTCTTTTTTTATAAAAAAATATTCAAGGATGAAAACTTTAAAGAAGTTAATGTGAGAAACAAAAGAAAGAAAATGAAACCAAAATCAGAAATAACCCTTCTTTTTATGCAGAGTTTTATAATTCTATATTTTAAGTGTTTTTGTTAATTTGTTACCAATAATAATGAGATCTCATTCATAACTGATTTTTAAGACTGATTATGAAGATAAGTCTAAAGTTCATAATTTTTCATAATAAGGTTAAAGGTATTATAAAAATTAAAATTAACAATAGTTAATTTTAATTATTATAATACTTACTCAATTTAAATTTTTGGAATGAGTTTTTGTTTTGTTTTGATTACGACTTCAAGTGTAATTTTTTATATTATTATTAAATAATTAATGACAATTATTGTTTTTTAATTGAACCATTCAATTGTTTTTGATCAAGATTCTGCGTTCCAATCTTTTAATTTCATAATAATTACTGATAAAATAAAGAACCATAACATCTTTTTAATATTAAGAAGTAACTTTTTTGTAAATGTAAATCTCTTTATTAGAAATAATAAAAAATATTTTTTCAACAGTTAAATGACCCGACAAGTAGGTGATACATTTAGATTTGATGCAGTTTTGAACTAATTAGTTAGTTCAAAACTGCATCAAATCTAAATGTATCACGTACTTGTCAGGTGGATTTAATATAAAACTGCAACATTTGCGATTACTTCGACTGTGATTATATTTTGTGATTTAATTTTTTGTCATAAAGTGAAATAACTATGAACTTTTTTTTAAATGTTTATTTTAGCGCACTCCTTTTTAGGAAATTGATAATTTTGTTCATAATTATATTAGTTCGATAATTGTACTAATTAACTCTACTTTTCGAATCGACTTAAAACCTATCTCTTTTTTTTATGACAGATTAAAGTTGTTTAAGCAAACACGCCAAACTTTGATTGCGTTTTCCCACAAAATAGAAATTTTGAGTTATTTCACTTTATGATTAAAGGTGCGATATATGCAATGGGACCGTGATCTTGGATTTAGCCATAGAATGTTGTCAGACTACAACAAAGGTTCTCCAGTGTCAATATATTTCACGAAATTACAATGCTTCCCAAAAAGACATAACGAATATCCAAGGATACCTAATGTGCCTACATGCACACATATAAACATTCACACTTATCTACTCTCACATAACATTACTTCCATCTTAATTAGTTTGTTTTAAATGTAATTCTGTCATGGCTTCATTATATTTCAATTACAGTTATATCTTATGTATATGCGACACTGTTGAATTCCAAATAAATAAACATTACAAGCATGTTTACATAGGTTCTATAGTTTCTGCAGCACATACCTTTCATTCATCTAATTTTCATCTATGTTTATATGTACCTTATTTATTTATATATCTGATGTAAATCTCTTTCCATTTAAGAAAGACAATAAAATTAGTATGTGTAAGCCCTGCTTACAAGGCACATTGTTTCATTGTTTTTGTACATGGAAACACCAACACAACGAAACAATGTGTATGTATATCATACGCACGGCTTACACATACTAATTTGAATTGAAAAGCTGTATACTCACTTATATACATCTTTATTATAATTAATTTTGATTCATTATATGTGTGCTGTGTATGGAAAATGTGGGACCGTACTAATCTTTCCACATACTAGAATTAATTAATTACAGTAAAACTCCATTAATTCGAACCCCGATAATTCGAAATTCGCCATAATTTGAAATGCAATTTCATAGTTGATTAACCCCGATAATTTGAAAACCCCGGTAATTCATAATTCAAAATAATTTTTAGCCCCTTGCGCCATAAATCAATACATAACTTCACATAAATCAATTCTTTTTTGAAATTTTACGGAATTTAAAAAAATATTTCGATTTTTTCGCAAGTGAGGACAAGAGATATGTCAATTTCTTTGACAAATTCTTGACAACACCTGCCTTCGACATGGAAGCACAACACACTACATCAAGACATACACACCCAGCTTTCGACACAGTACTGCAATCCAGTAGTTAACATAACACAAACTTGGACACGCCCTGACTTCGGTACGGCATTGCAAGGCGATTCTTAACCTACACTTCAACACACAATCATCACATCAGCTCTGATGATGGACCCTGCAATGAGATCCGAAACGTCGGCCAGAGAGGTCACATATACACGGCAGAATATCCCAGAAAACTATACACAGAAGATAACCCTCGATATTTTCCATGATTGTAGAATGTTACGAAGCGTATACTAATGTTACTCATAAATCACAATTCTTGTATATTAATTTAATTTAGTACCAATCATAGTGAATAAATTTTTTATTTTTGATGTTTATAGCTTTAACTTTGTGGTTGGCTATAATTATTAATTTTAAAAAACTAACAAACTTTGTATCAATGTGTTAGGTTTTGGAAATCAATTACAAATTATGTCTTTAAATTACAATATCATACATACATACAATAGTTGTTACAACTTAAAATTCAGTAAGAATTGTAAAATATTAATTTCAGAAAACTGTATCACACTAAATACATAATTTTCACCAGCAAAGACAATCCCTAAACATAATTTTTTTGACATTCAACTGTGTACGGTACTTGTCTATGGTTAATGAGTTTTAATTTATTCAATTCATGTATTTATTTGATATAAAAAATTATTATAATGTTTACCATTTTTAATTAATTTATCTGTTCTTTTCAGGATGCCTCGCTGCTCTCTGCATGTTTGTGCTCAGAACGAAACATCTCATTGTCGTCTATATGTACCTGACGTCTGTCGGAATAGTCTTCGTGTCATATTGGACCAATGTTGCGGCTATGAAGCAAGTGATAGCCCGCTCCGAAATATCTGACACGGGCGAAATTTTCCCCAGCATTCTGGATGACGTGTTAAGCCTAAATGTTAGCCGAATATTGGATCCTTCAGGTCATGGACTCATCATTATTGAAAACTACGCCACCCAGTTTCTTCTAGCTTCAATTTTTTATGTTATACATCTTGGACCACAACATTGGGCATTGCAGTATATCTTACCGATGAGTTTCACAATGCCCTCCGTCATGGGGGCGTTACCTTTACCCGTCGCCATGTTGCAACACGCTCCTGTGTTTGCGGCTCTTATTCCATTGGCTGTTGTTAAATTTATCTTGTGGTCTTCGGCTATTTCGATAATACAAACATTGTACATGGGATACGTACACTGTCGCCATTTTATTAATAACTTTGGGCTGTCGGCTCTTGTGGAAACGGAATGGGTCAGAATGAATGTGCCGTGTGTTTTGAGAATGTTTTGGATCTTAAGAGTTATCGAACACGCTGGCATTTTACTAATGGACAATTTCGAGCTTTCAGACGAGAGCTATAAAATAACTACACTGCTGGCTGTGCAAACCCTTGCTTCCATGGCAAAATCTTTATTAATTAGTGGATGCGAAACAATCACAGCTGTTCTCGGAATGACTTCGGTGATATCTTTTTTCTGTCACTATATCGGAAACTTTTTCCAGTGGATTTTACTCACGGATGAAGAGGAAGACAAAAATATTGGAACAGTTTCGGCAATTCTGTTTTACATTTTAGCATTACAGACCGGGCTTACGTCTTTGAATCCTGAAAAGCGATTTGTGAGACTCTGTCGGAATTTTTGCCTTTTATTTACCGCGTTGTTGCATTTTGTGCACAACATTGTGAATCCAATATTAATGTCTCTGAGCGCCTCGCACAATCCGAGCGTTCACAGACATATCCGAGCTCTAGGAGTGTGCGCATTTCTTGTGGCGTTTCCCTTGGGCTTGTTGACTTACCTGTGGTCTAACCATGCCCTGTCCACGTGGCTCTTAGCCGTCAGCGCATTTAGTGTCGAAGTGATCATCAAAGTCGCCGTTAGTCTTATGATTTATTCATTATTTTTAGTGGACGCATACCGGGTGAATTTCTGGGAAAAGCTGGACGACTATGTTTATTACATCAGAGCTTTCGGTAACACTGTTGAGTTCTGTTTCGGGATTTTCTTGTTCTTCAACGGAGCTTGGATCCTATTATACGAGTCAGGTGGCGCGATAAGAGCGCTAATGATGTGCGTCCACGCTTATTTTAACATCTGGTGCGAGGCGAAGGCGGGGTGGTCGGTGTTTATAAAGAGACAGACCGCCGTTTATAAGATTAACTCCTTACCAGAGGCTTCTAGTGTTCAACTACGTCAATTAGATGATGTCTGCGCTATTTGTTATCAAGAGATGAATTCGGCGAAGATTACCAAGTGTAATCACTTTTTCCACGGCGTGTGTCTGAGAAAATGGCTGTACGTGCAAGACAGGTGTCCGCTTTGCCACGACATATTGTATACAATAACCGATAAGGGGCAAGAGTCGCGATCGGAAGCGGAGAATACAAATAACCAAAACCTTCTAGAGGAAGATCCTGCGCTAGGCCTAGGCGAGAATGCGAGATGATCGTACGCTGCGGGGAATGTTCCTAATGAATGGAGTGATCCTTAATGTAGAAAATTGTGATGGTTTAATTTTTATTAAAATTTATTAATTCACCCGATGGTGTGGCCGCTACGAGTAATACACCCCTCTTAATATTATTGTTAATTCTCTTCATGCACCACCAAAGACCCTGTAATGGTGCTTGTACATAGATAAAATTTAGAGACGAATGGTAGAGACCGGTTGGCATCGGTGGAGGAGCTTTGAAACAAAACCGCCACTGCGCAATTGATGAAAATAAGATGAATGTATTTGTCACCAATATTGTATCACCAGTATTGCCAGAGCGAATATTTTAAAATTGATATGCCTTTAATAAAAAGCCTCTAAAATATACAAACATGTTTTCAAGAGCAGTTATCAATTGTAAAATAAAACTGTCACAACTTGCCCTTCCTCTATTTCCATCAATTGCATGGTGGCAGTTTTATTTCTATTCCCCTCAATCGCTCATTTCGCCCTCCACACGAAATACAATAGGTAATGAAATGACTTAGCATGTTTAGCACTAATCCTGTACTGTCGTTTGACAAAATTTCATCCGTCGACACACTGTAAAACTTCAATGAAATAACAAGATTTGTATATATTTAATTTTGTTATGCGGGCGCTTAGTAATGTAATATATAGCTGGCAACATTGATATTATCATTGTGTGCACGTAGTGTTATTTAATTTTGTTGTATTTGTCAACATTTCATCATCATTATCCACTTGCCTTAGCCTAAATATTTTTTCAATTTGGAAGGAAAAAATTATTTCAATTAGAATTATTCCATGTGCCTGAAGTATGAATGATTTCGTTTTGTAAATATGTACTTTTTATCGTTAAGATTCCCCTTTAAATGAATTATACTCCTCGTATTACTATGCCGTGCGTATTAGTATGACAGAGCACGCCCGTACCAGAGATACTGCGTAAAGTCTTCAATGCCAACGCTGGAACTTTAAAAAAAAACTTGAAAATATGAATCTATTTTTATGATTGAAAATTGCTGTCGCTTAGATATCGCTCCTTATAGCAAATATTAAATCTCAAATATTTTGCACATGTGAGTTAACCTTCATCAAAACATTATCCTTGTTATAAGCACTGTACTTGGAAACAAAAACTAAACAATCAAAAAAATTGTCAAATGTTTCAAATAAAAACACAATAATGTTTTTCGTATGCATTTTTATAATTTTTCTCACATAAATAATTCACGTTAGAAGTTTGCCACCAGGATAGCCAAAAACTATGTACATTCTTTTAAAATGTTCCATATAACCAGAGCAGAATAGCTCAGATAATTCTAACCAGAAAGAAGAATTTTTTTACAAATTATGTTTTTGCAAATTTTCAACATTTACAATATTTATTATGTTTGACATTGCGCTCATTTTATATGCTCTACACTACGGTCAGATTCAAATATCAAATGCTTGTGTTAAGAAATATATTTTTTTGATATTTATTTTCAGAAAAAAGCGGTTGTTGAAAATTTGAATTGACATTGATGGTGAGCTGTCATTGTACCTACTTGATGTTTTGAAATAAGTCAACAATCTCTCAAGAATATATAAATGATAAAACTGACACTTTTGAGAAATACAGTAAAACCCCGTTAATTCGAACCCCGATAATTCGAAATTCACCATAATTTGAAATTTTTCAAATCCACAAATTCCAAAATATTAATTTCATAGTAGATTAGCCCCGGTAATTCGAAAACCCCAGTAATTCGTAATTGGAAATAATTTTTAGCCATAAATAAATCCATGCATTTTATTTACAAAATTCGATTTTTTTCTAAATTTGACAGAATTTATTTACGAGAACAAATATGTTAATATCGGGTACTTTAGTAATAGAAATATTGCGATCTTTGTATTAGCAAAATAAATATAGCGTTTTCGAAATGATTTCTTGAAATATGCAAAATTACAATCAATATGTTTTAAGTCACATAATTTGATATTTTTTTAACAAGTTATAAAAATTAGTAAGGCTCGCGGCTTTTGATGACGCGCACTCGTGTAGGATGTCGTTTATGCACTTTATCACTATTATGTTGTGATCCCTAAAATTGAGGAATATGCCGGATAATTTTAGTTTGCGGTAATTTCTCGTAGTCGACCGCGTTTAAAATTGTTTTCACCTTCACTTTGTAAGAAGTTATTACAGACCTTTCTTGTTATTTCACGGATTTATGGACAATTGTATTTCTAATAACTGTGCTGTGTTGATTTGAGTCAGAAAAAAGTGAAATCGAAGGTTAAAATCGAGTGAAGATTGAAGAAGTTTTCCATAAATTCAAAGATATCCAAACGTGACGAAATTGAAAAAAAAATTCAATTTTTTCCCAAGTGAGAAAAGCAAATATGTCAATATCAGATACTTAGTAAAATAAAATGTCACGATCTTTGCATTAGCATAGTAAAAATTGTGTTTTCGAAGTAATTTCTTGAAATATACAAAACATACACACGTTTTCTCAAAATTAACAGCATTTTTCACGAGCTTTACGATTTTGGCGAATTTCGCAATCCCATCGCGATTTTTTTTTGTACCTTACATTTCGAATTAACAGGGTTCCGTGTAATTTGAAATTGGGTTCGAATTTCGGGAATTTCGGATTAACAAGGTTCTACTGTTCTGCATAAAATATTTATTGCTTTGTTTATTGCTGTCTTTAAGTTTATATCTCTTCACTGCAAAAATATATCTCACCTGTTGTAATTTTTTCACAACAGCTGGACAGGTGGCTCTTTTTCATTGTAGTCTAATAAAATATTTTTGTTGAAATTCACTTATTTAAGTTATTTGTATTTTGTTTGTATGTCGAAGATGCAATCCATTGACAGTGTAAAAGCCAGAATGAATAAAAGAAACGATGGATATAATGTGCCTATTTTTTTACATTTATTTATTTCACTATCACAAATGCACCGTCATTTAGATTGTGACGTGTATCTTTAGCGTGCACCACTACTGAAGCAATACAAACATAACAAAAAACAAATAGGTAAATGTTATTTATTGTAATTTTTAATAATATTTTAGGTACTTACTGTTTTAGTTCACCAAGGCCCGAGTTCAGAGTCAATTCTTAGATGATTTAAAGGTTAAGGTACGCCTCAAAAGCATAAATTTCAGTACAAAATAACACTTTTAATTGGCTTTGAAGTTGTGTCTAAATGTTTCTTATCTAAAGATAATTATGTTAATGTTAAATTTTAATAAATAATTGATTATTTATTCCACTTATTTAATATGTGATATGTTTCACCATCTCATGGAATACGCAATTTTTTTAAAGAGTTAGTTAACACCTTCATTGCTGACAAATGTGCTTAATTTACGTTAATTTATGAATTTTAGAAAATTTTATTAAAATAATCAAACAGATTTTAACACACCTTCATTTGATGTTACTTATGTTTACTGCACTGTTCTGAGCACGCAAGATCCCCATAGCACAGACAAATATGTACACACTGAAGGAAACAGCGATATATGTAAGAAATATGAAAAATAATGAAATGTCATGAAACATGAAATGAAAATCATAGAAATACGAAAACAGCGCTATTTAATTGCATTACACTCTTTGTATACTTGAGAATACTCTATATTTCGACCCTTCTAACAATGGGATCATTTTTAGTTTTTATTAATTTTAAATAATAATAACACTTAAATAGCAGTAATTTTTTTGCATATACAGGGCGTCTCATAGCTAGTAGCGAAAACATTACAGGTGGATTCCTGCCTTGATAATGAGTCGTAAATGTTCAAGCAACCATGACCTAATATCAATAGTTATGGAGATATGCAATATCGAAGTTTGCATTTTTTCTTCAATATTTCTGACTTATTTTTTGCTAAAAGTTGAATTATTATTACATTAACTTATATTGATTATGAAAAATTGATTCACTTTACAACTCAAATAAAAGGATAAAAACCTTGTAAAAAAATTATATTTTCAATTTTTGCAAGGTTTTTATCATTTTATTCGACCTGTATTAAAGTGAATGAATTTTCATAATCAATATAAGTTACTCTAATAACAGTTCAACTTTTTGCAAAAAATAAGTTAGAAATATTTAAAATAAATGCAAACTTGGATATGGCATATCTCAATAACTATTGATGGTGTCATGTTTGCTTGAACATTTTCGACTCATTATCAAGGCAAGAATCCACCTGTAAAGTTTTAGCTACTAGTTATGAGACACTTGTATATTTTATATGTTCAACAGGACATAATAAAATGCAGTATATTCAAAGAAATATACAGAAAATACTAGAATAACTAAGAATCGTTATTAACAATAATTTACGTAGATGGGTTGATTTATTTGCAAGTCACTAGAATATACTTATGTATACATTATTTTTCACTGTCAACTATAAAAAAAAAGCTTGCTTCCTTCGTACACAGGTGTTTCCATATTTTAAATATATAATAGAATAGTAAATATAAGATACAATGACCAGGTGTCGTGCGCTTAAGCAAAATACTTAATAATCAGAGCAGAGGACATACCCAGCGTGTCATGCGCATGTGTGGACACGTGAGACATGTTTTCAGCACTGGACGTGTTAACTAATAAATTAAATTGTGCAGTGTAGCATCTTGAAAAGAGTAATAATAATATGCATATTATAATTGTCTCTCGCGGTAGACATGGCTGTCTTCATTCATGAATCCACAATGATTATTTCACAAATCTTTGGATGTATTAAAAATTTAATCTAAGGTTACCATTCAGTTTTTAATTTATCGGTAAATATTGCGGTGAAGATTCTAGAAAAGGCTCAGGTTATCTGATCATTTGAAAATTCTAGAGAAGCGTGTAGTATAGGCAAACAAATTTGTCAATGGGAGGTGGATTGTAAAAATTGTATTTATGTTTAATAAATAGCACATTACAAAACTCATGTAAATGGTAGAAATGAGAAAGAATTCAAAAATATCAATTAATTAATAATAATATTTTAAAAGACAAATCCTTATAAATCCTGAATGTGATCGATCTAATATTGTTTTTGAAATTTTTAGACTAAGACTTTGTAAATTTAATTTAATTTTGTTGTGGTGAATTAAAGTGGAGACATTTAATTGTTTTAATTTATTTAATCCTGAATACCTGCAGTAAAATAAGTGATTTTTGCACGAAGCATTCGTAATAAAATGGTTTTACTTTTATTCGTTTAACACCCCCTAGGTAAAGTATTGAATTTAACATAATTAATTAATTAACAAATAGGTAAAAATGTCCTTAGGTTTTCACAGCCGTTCAGAATCTTCTGTGTATAGTTTTCTGGGATATTCTGCCGTGTATATCTAGAGCCGTTTCTTTGAATTTCTCCATTACGAAGTTTGCAATTACTGGGGAAAGTGGGTTTCCCATCGCTACACCTTCCACTTGTTGGAAAAGTTCACCCTGAAATGAAAAGTATCCACTTGTTGCAGTGTCGAAAAAGTGCGCACATGTCTTCCAAAAGACTCATAGCATCGTCCACAGGCACATTTGTGAAGAGAGATATAACGTCAAAACTGACAAATATATCATCACTGTCTATCTTCACGTTCAGCATTTTAACAAAATGTGCTGAGTCCTTCACCCACGAAGATGTCTTCCCGGTCTGCATCTGTAAGAGACTGGCCAAGTGTTGCGACAACTTATATGTCGGCGCTCCTATTGCGCTCACAATCGGTCTTAATGGAACTCCATCCTTGTGAATTTGAGCCGAAAATCTTAGGAAAGCCCAAAAGTCACCACACGCGCCTGGTCAAAGAAGCAATTGAAATATACAAGCACCCGGTAAACATTAATAGGGATGACGGTCTTAAGTTAAAAACATCGTGGTATCCGGCGCTGCAGGATGAATCAAATCGACGATCCACACAGTCCGACATCCGTTAGTAGATACATAATACACTACATCAAGACACACACCTTGCTTTCGACACGGTACTGCAATCCAATATTTAACAATAATAACACAAACTTGGAGACACCCTGACTTCGGTACGGTATTGCAAGGCAATACTTAACCTACACTTCAACACTCACTCATCACATCAGCCCTGATGATGGACCCTGCAATGGGATCCGAAACATTGGCCAGAGAGGTCACATATACACGGCAGAATATCCCAGGAAACTATACACAGAAAATAACAAATAGGTGATTTCTAATATTTCATATGTAGGTATTTAACAAATGAACTAATTTTTATATAACTACACTGGAAATCAATTTTGCTGTGAATGCCAAAACCAAAACTAAATAAGTAGTAGCCGATAAACATTTTTGAAAAATATTTACTCAAAAAATTATTGTAGGAATGTTTGCGATAATAACGAAAGGATTATTATTAAAACAACACAAATCATTAATTTATCTGATAATTGTTTCCCAGTGTTGTTAAATACAAAATGGACATGAGTCACATTAATATTCTTATGACATATTTTCAAAACTGTGCTATGAAAATAAGACTTACTTAACGGTCTCTTGGAATGTGGATCGAACCCCTAACCATTAGTGATCACGAGGCAAGTGTCTTAACCAGTAGACCAACAAGCTGATCCCAATATTGTGTTCATTAGAACATATACATATGTGAAAAACACAAGAACATCTAAAAATTACCTTTTTTTTTTTACAATACTTTGTGTAGAAGGTATCGATTTCAAGGCAAATCCGTGTAATCACGCTGTTTTAAAGCGTAGACCATGGGTGAGGCTGATGTGGTGAAGATCGGCAAAGAACGGAGAGGGGCAGAGTCATCTTAAGGCATTCATTTGGGGCAGATTAACAATACAGTCATTCAGAGCTATGACCTGCTGTATTGTATCTGATCAAAAAATAAACGGTAGAAAAGAGTCATTGATTATTATAAACATTTATTTCAAACAATAAAAATAATACAAATAAATTAATCAAAATGTTATGTTCCTTCGTAACGTTTTTCCCATTTTCCTCTTCTGAAACTCTCATCCATCTGGTTGACAGTTTTATAAACATTGAATGGAAAAAGTAGATGAATAATATCTGAAAATTTCATAATCACATGAAAAAAAAAAGTGAATCATTTAGATTTTACACATATTTAGTTATTTAATATTATTTTAATCTGCAGCTGGGTTCAATTTAAAATTGTGTCAAATACATTTAATTTTGTATATAAGAATGTTTTTGTAAAATCTGTATTACTATTTTACAATCATTTAATATTTCAATGGCATATCAGCAAATGAGCATTCCCTCTCATCAGGTGCTAAATATTACTTGACATAACATGTGTGCGTATTACAAAGTTTAATTTACTGTAAATTAAAATAATTATATTGCACAACAAAGTTATTTGTTGCTATATCAGTCAATTGAGTTTCCTTTATTTATCATAGGGAAATTTGCTTTGACGTGAGTGACTAAGTGTTGTGAGATACGAGCATGTTTACGGAACGAATTAAGCTTGTAAGTCGAGGTTCTATTGTATGTCAATAAATATGAAGCTAATATTCAAAAGAGTTTTTAATTTTCATCTTAAATAATCAAATGCTCTTACAATGTTTAGTTGAACACCAAGTCTTTGTAATTGGACAATAGATGGTAGTTAGAAACTCTACAATTAGTGGTAGTTCGAACCACAGTGATTCTGTCAGCCCTCTCGAAGTTTGCTTTTACGATTTCATAGTATCGACCATCGCTGAAACAAAAATATATTTTATTTTAAAATGTATATATGTACTTACAAAGAAATAAAAAATGAAGAATAAGCTGTAGTTAGTTTCATTGAGGAGCATACAGTACTATTCAGATTCCTGCATCAGGATTTCAAATTTATTTTTGTGCGCACGACACCTCTGGCAGCGTGGAATTAAGGTGTTCTTAAATTAAAGCTAATTTTGACTTCTAGGCTGGCGCCACACTAGGCGTATCTTCAGAATGCATGCAAGTTAAAATTCATGCGAGAAATTACAAAATATATTTTTTCATATTTGAACATAAATAAAGAACAAATATTTAATAGTAAAGAATTTTTAAAGTTTATACCGAAATCTGCGCGAATAAATGCAATGTGCATACCCCAATTTAATTATCAAATACTGGTAATAGTAGTAAAAAGTAAAACACCTATTTTATAAAACAAGTGCAGGTGGATTTTTTAGAACAGGATGACAGTACTTCAAGAAAGGGTTGTATATTGATGCATGTCAACGTATGCGTTATCAATGTGAGAAAGAGATATAAGTTATATGACCACTTCACGCTAGACAGTAATGCGACAACATACTTAACACTACACTGCGCGCAATAGTTATTTTATTATTACTTAACCATTTTTAAAATTTTCCAAAATCCATTAAATTTATATAAGCAATATTGTTAGCTTTTAACAACAATTTATTTTCTTCATCTACTAGGTAGTTTAAATTAATGAAGGGCATCGATGGAATTATTATCATTATTAAGACGTGATTAATATTATTTCATTCCCTATCCATAAAATAATTCAACATTATACAAATCTATGTAGGTACAATTATTATAATGAGATAATAAAAAAAATATGCCAACAACAAAATCATCAGTGGCCGATTGCCACAAGTCAAAAATAGACCTGTTAAAGTATTATCTTTTTAAATATGCAATTAAAAATATGTCAATAAAAACGGCATGATTTGAGATTCATTGTCAAATTTTCCATTTGATGCAAGTCAAAACTAAAAAAAGTTCATAGTTAATTTTTAGCTAATTTATAATTTTCAAAATTCGATAATTACCGTGTGGTGTTAAAATCATTAGGGACAAGCAAAATTTGTTTAATTTCAAAATATTGTTCATTTTGATGTATTTAAATAAATAATGTTTCACAGGACATAAAAAAATTATCGGAAGAGATAGGTACAGACCTTAGAACGAGACACCTCATCTTCAGGCACTTTACTCTGAGAATATCGATAGCCTTCTGGCTCTTGTCTGAAAATCTCAAGTTTGCGGGATCCCACCGTAACTCCAGCCTCTCCAAAATGGGACAGTTGTTTGCTATACCGTCCATTAACTGAAAAAAGCATATAATATTGAGCATTCCAATAATACCCTCGGGTTCTGCAAGAATAAGGCGTACAAACAATACTTTGTCGTGAGTCCTGAGTCCTGAGCTAAAGTATCAGAGATTCATCATAGCTAAGAACTTATGTCGTGAAGAGAGGATGAATATGGACAGGGAGGGGTTATCTTCGTCTTAGAGCTATTTTTTCAAGGAGGGTTAATTTTTTATCACTTTACCAGTATCTGGTTTATTCAATGTTTATTAACCCTAAGAAATCGGCTCACTACAATAGCAGTGGAAGATTTTCGTTTGATTGTTGCGGCGCACTACATATGTGGTGCGCCGCACTACATACATACATACATACACTACACATACATACATACACTACATATATAAAAGCAAAGGCAGCAATATCTAAAAAAATTAAAAAATGTCTTAAATGCTTATTACTACTTTAGAATGTACTGAATGTTTTTTATGTATCTTTCACTTCCAAAATCATGTTTCCTTTAAATTTATAGGCTATATTTCCTATAAAATCTCGAATTCAATAGGTACATTCTTAAATATGTAATCCTCAATGACTGCATTCAATTTTTTTTGGATATTGCTGCCTTTGCTTTTATACCCCACATATGCAGTTAGCCGCGAGCTTGATTACTAAATATTTAATAATTTTAGTATAACAGACCATTTGCAAAAACGTTCATTGCGTGTAGGAACCTTTTCTCATCGACTAAATAAACATTTTCAACACAAAAGAACATATTTGTTGCTTGACAGTTTGATAGACCTAATATTGATGAAAGATTTGCATACTATGTATTTGTTTATTCTATAGGTAGGTACTTATTTTGTTTAAAAAACCGCGACTTTTGACACGTGAGCAGCAGTGAACATTACTTTGTTAACACATAATGAGTTAATATTTGTTGTTTTCAATTTACAAAAAATGATATTGTAATTATAAAAATCAGACCTTTATTCATTTAGAATATAAGTGTATATCGTCAAAAAGAAATTTAAATACAGTAAATATTTTATTGTTGCTAAATAAATATAAACAATAAATATTTGTCACGAAAATCCGAGCTGTAAATTTGTCAGCACCAGATAGAAAATACATTTTTTCCTGTAGCACTTTCGAGTAGGGATGGGTGTTGAATGGACGGACTAGTTGAAATCAACCGTTGACGTTGTGTCGACGCGTCGACGGTTTACGTTTATCGCATGGACTAGTTGAATTCGTAGACGGTTGACGGCGGACGCTGTGGACGGTGGACGATTCGAGATACAACGTAGTGCAAAGCAACGAGCGAGAGCAAGACAAAACGTCTCCGTTTATTTCTCTCTCATCTCTCGCTGTCGACTTATAAACGCCATAGACGTCATAAACGGCTCGACGGGTAATTTTATTTCAACTCTAAAGTACACGACCATAGAGTGCAGATCTGTGTACACGAATTATGACAGAGACTTGAAATTTGAATGCATACGTAGGGTGAGAAAGGCTTAATAAGCTATTATCTATTATTTTTTACTTGATTTGTGCGACGTGCACGTGCGACGTTTCGGTGAATTCCCAATTTTGCGCTGTATAAAATAAAACAATTCTGTTTAATTATTTTATTTTTTATTGAACTAATATTTTACTGCTTACACCTGATATTGTTGTGTATACCTACTTCTTTCTTTATTATATATAGAAAGAAGTATATAAAACAATATGTTAAAGCCTATGATGTGCGTAAACAAATATATAATAAAATATTTATTTTTACATATAAACACAAGTAGCGGTTTTACTTTCCCCGAAACTATATTCCTTCGAACTTCTTTAAATTTTAAAAATTAACATAATAAAAATAGCCAACGGTTGAGCCGTCGAGCAGCGTCGCGTCGAACCGTAGACAGTTGACCATCGTCCCGATGTTTAGATAGAACGTCCGCGACGTCCGCGTAACGAAGTTGACGCGTCAACTAGTTGACGAATTCAACTAGTTGATCGTCTCGTCGATGGACGGACGTGGACGGTCTCGTTTCGTCGACGGTAAATATGTCGACGACCCATCCCTACTTTCGAGGTTAAGCTAAATTAAAGTTTTATAATTCTAATTAAAAAAGACAAATGTTGAATATTTTTGATGTTCATTCTGGTCCAGGCACGATTGACGCATGGTGGAATTCCAAAAAAAAAATTAGGTAATATTTTGACCCATTCTACCCCAATGTTTTAATTTAATTTTTAAATTAATTACATTCTTAATTAGCACAACAAACCTTATCTTTGACATTTCTAAAAAATACATTAAAATCCAGTGATGTGTCTAGAGAACGCAGCGGGAATTCATTCCATCAAGATTCAGGATTTCACATCAAGATGGTAATAGTCTGATCTTCAAATATATTCTGATCTTCAAATCAGACTATATTTGACCAAATCAAAAGCCAACAAAAAAGGGAATAAATATATAATAGCTTGCGCAATACCTGATCAACATGAATGTTAACACCCAATCTTTCTTGTGTTCCCATTACAAGGATCCTAAAAATAGGCAAATCATATTAAAAATTCATATTATAAAAAGCACAAACAACACATTGAATAACCAAAATAAGAAATTGATAAAATAATGTTGAAAATCAACGGGCATGTGAACACGTATTAGCTGTTGGAGACATTATTAAATGTTCCATTGAATGCTATGTGTATTAATTTGGAACTTTTAATGATGTGTTTTACATTCACATAAAAAAGACAACTAAACTGACTGCTTTTAAAGCGTACTTCAATATACATTTAATGCTCATCTAATAAAGATTCACATGAAGAGAATAAATTCAAGAATCCAAGTTATCAAAATGATATATCTTAAGGGCAAAAATAATAGACCGAGTGAGAAGTACTGCAAGAAGGAAGATCCTCGGCATACTTAGAACCCTTTTCAGCTTTTTGGAAGCTTTATCAGTAACAAATATTTTATATAATCATTACATTAAATTTTTCAAATTACCACGTGTGGTGGTACTGTCCACCCCTGTGCCATGTAGACCTCTTTTCATTTAAGAAAGACAATTGAATTAGTATGTCTACACCATGTGTATGACGCAAATTGTTTGGTTGTGTATACGGGTATAAACACCAACACAATGAAAAAATACACATGGCTTTCACATATTAATTTGATTGTCTTTCTTATATAAAAAGAGCCACAACCATAAACATATGAGAATAAAGGGGTTGAGCTAGGGAGACGGGCAGTGCTACACCTCGGACTTCTGCCGTAACATCAGGCAGAGCCGTGTAAAATTAGAGTTTCATATTTTCTACTTTACATAATATAACTGTTACCTGTACATCTTTACTTGCTCCCGGAGTCTATCTCTGGTTGAAAAATTAACATTTTTCATTCCATCGAACACTAAACACATTTTAAATGTGTACAAAAATCCTTAAAGAATCTTAAAAACAGATAAAGTAAAAAAATGTTGTACTTGGCATTGGTGAGTATTGGTAGTACACTTTGCCACAGTTGATCGGTAATGTGCGGCATCCCACTGAGCACCAGCCCAGTCAGCTGTTGGCCAAACCGGGACAGGAACTTGTGGAGAGCATCATCTGTCAGATTGTCGGAGCTGTCCAAGTCTAACGCGACGAGATTCCTAAAATTGTAGAACTTTACAAATCATTCAAATACTACTTGAAAAATAATTCCATTTTACAACAGCATAAATTGTCAGGCCAATAATATACAGGGTTATTTGTAAAACATTAATAACCTCGCAGGACTACATTCCTGCCTTGATTGTGAGTCGAAAATGTTCAAGCTCTTATGAACTAATATCAATAGTTATGGAGATATGCGACATCAAAGTTTGCATTTTTTTTTCAATATTTTTGACTTATTTTTTGTAAAACGTTGGACTATCATTACAGTAACTTATATCGAATATGAAAAATTCATTCCCTTTAATACAAGTCAAATAAAAAAATAAAAACCATCCAATTCCAATTGGAAAACATTCCAATTGGAATTTTTTTAGGGTTTTTATCATTTTATTTAACTTGTATTGAAACAAATGAATTTTTCGTAATCGATGTGAGTTACTGTAATGATTGTCCAACATTTTACAAAAAAATAAGTCAGAAATATTGAAAAAAAAATGCAAACTTTGATGTCGCATATCTCCATAACTATTGATATTAGGTCATAAGAGCTCGAACATTTTCGATCAAGGCAGAAATATAGTCCTGCGAGGTTATTAATGTTTTAAAAATAACCCTGTATATTTAAAAAATGTTGCCTCAGATATTACTGTTTTGTATCAATAACAAATTTTGTAAATAATTTCGATGTTGATTTTTAATTTTTTCGAGGTGAATATCGCTCCACACATTTTAAATACAAATAAACAAAAAAACTTGATTTTTGACAAAAGCATGGTATGCGAGGTACTGTTTTATAATGAGCGATGAGTATGAATTAGCACATGTCCTGCAAGTGCAAGTGGCAAACAAGCAAATAAAATAAAATAAAATTGGGAACACGTGTTGCTGTTGTTAAGCTTATGAGAATTATCACGAATAAATAATTGATTTTAATGTCAAGAAAATAGGAGTTGTGTCGAAGATATGTTTATACCTGACGTTACCAGACTCCATGAAACTTTTGAGTACGGAATCATTGAACCCGTTGAGTTGTCCTGCGCTGAGGAACCTCAGACCGGGTATTCTGGTCAACATGTCAATCAGGCAGTCAGTAGACAAGTCTGTGCCAGTAATGTCAAGCTCCTGAATAGAAGACTTCTCCCATTCTACCTGCATGAGGTATTCTGATTGGAGATCTGGAATTGATACATAAATTTCAATGTTAAATAATGTCTCTTCCTTCATCTGGGTAATACAAAACTAAATTGAAACATATTATTTTAAAAAATCACTTTCTATACCACTATTTATTGAATCATATTCCATCGCCACTACTACCACTATTTGAATTTTCTAATTTATCTAACCGTAATCCTATATTATTTGTACCTAAAATTTCTAAACTCTTGTTAATATCGGAATAATGATCCAAAAGGTGATTAGAAATTTGGAATAGTTATAGATAAAGTTATAATTTTTTTCCTTTTGGATTCATTGAATGCAGTACTTTATTATACATATTACCGACATGATCCACTAATGTAAAAAAATATTTAACACTTGAGTGTCGGAACGGGGCACAACCTCACCCCAAAAATCTTATTTTTAAAACTATTTAATAATTATAGATGATATTGAGCTGGTATTTTTTATAAGCCTCGTAAATATCCCAAAGAATACAACACCAAAATAAAATAAAATGATAATATTTTGTATGGTAGTCAAAAGTAGAAAAAATTATGTTTTTCCATAGATAATCGGCAATATGTGATGCGGCACTTCATTCTGCTTGCAAAGCCCCAGTCGGATGCTTGTGAGTTACGAGATATCAAAATATTACAGTTTCTTATAAATTGGCGACAAATTTACGAGAATTTTGTTTGCACTGTAGAAGAAATGTAATTTAAAAGATTGTGGAACATTATCAAACCATTATAATTCATAAAACGCAAATTTGACTGGGGTCTCGTTTGTACCCCGCTCCGGCCCCCCATACCATTTTAAATCTTCCGGTACCCTAAGGTTAGCAATAAATAAAAAATGTAATGAATTTCCAATACAATGGTTGTGTCCCATTTTAGGGTAAATAATTTTTTATTACCATTTTAGTTATATATCAAAGTAAGAAAGCAATTTTACCATAAAGACCAAAACCTTGTGGTTTATTATAATCTTTAAAGATTTAATTGTTTTAATGCTCTTAATGATAATGCTTCTGTAGCGGTACCTGTTCAACCTTGTGATACCTATCGCCCGTTCCAGAATTTTGTTTAAATTAACATAATATAAATCTTCGCGATATAAACAAAGGGATCGAGCTAGGGACATGGCGACACTAAACGAGTTGGGCTTCTGCTATAAGATCAGGCAGACTTCCGCGCGTCATCATTTCTCTTTGTCCGATCATTTAATCATTTATATACGTGTTTGATATTTTTTACTATTTCTTTTATAATTAATACATCTCATTTGCTCCCGGAGCCTACCTCCGGTCGAGAAATAAACATTAAATACCAATCGCTCTTTCATTCCATCGACCTATGCACCTTCCCGACACTTCCATTAATCTACACCTAGGACAATTTTTTATAAAAAAACCTTTTAAAAGGACAGAATTTTTTTAAAAACCGTTTTTTATCTACTGAAAATTTTAGTTTTGGCATTTACGGCAAAAAAATTTCCTGGTGTTGATGAAGTACGAATCGGATTCATAGGAGTTACATACCCAGCATCTTTAACAGGCCGGTAAAACAACAGCTAGGATATATTCTACTAACTTGTTCCACTCATCAGGAGGCACTTCAGCCGGCGGGACCTCTGGAAGAGGGTCTTCATGGTGGATCCTGTCACCTTGTTGCAGTAGTTGACCGCAAGACATTCCAGCTGAAAATTTTTTAGTCAGATCAACAGGGTTTCCCAAAGGCATTAAAGTTTGAGATCAGACAAGCAAAAATAGGTGACTAGAAAAAAATTATACTATGCCATGTTAGTCTAGAATAACTACAATATAAAGGATGTCGCGTAATTTATTTAAAATTTTCACATGAAGGGCCTTATAAACAACATTGTCTTTAACCCTAAGAACTCATTTGTCGACAATCTCCCAATATTGATCGTAGCTTCACCACTCAGTTGTCGGGTGACCGTCGACACAGTTGCACACGTTTTTTGTATCCTGTATTGTGTGTAATTATAAATATATAGCAGTACCCAGCCGATTTATGCCGTGTACCTACCTGTCTCCGATACCGAGAACCATTTTTTATTTTGTTAACATAAACAAACCATGTGGGCCGTCGCCTGCAATGTAAACATATGAGAACAAAGGGTTCGAGATACGGACACGGCGACGCTACTCCAGTCGGGCCTCTGCTGTAACATCAGACAGACCTGCGCCGCGTTAAATAATCTTTTTCTTTGTTCATCATTTATTCCATTTCTTGTACATTTTTATTTGCTCCCGAGGCATATCTCCGGGAAGAAATAAACATTAACATCCAATCACTCTTCTATCCCAGACGATTACAAACATTCTCTATAAATATTTTCTTTATATTCTTTAAATTTATATTCATTCTAGGTAAGAAATACAGACAAAAAAACTTACAACATATAAGTGAAAGAAATTTGAGTGTTAAGGGTTAGTGACTGACAGTCAAACTGTTACTTTAACTGGCTATAGATGATACTATTATTTCAGATTTATAACTAATTTTATTAATGATTGGTACCTGAGATATAAGTGTTTTCTGCCCATCGAATTGTGAAAAATTAGTTACGAATCATCAATAAGATATAAATCTCAAAAACGATTATTGTGTAACTGGTTAAAATACCATCACTACTAAGGGTTAATATAACATGAAAATAAAAAATGTATATTATAAAAATTACTTAAAATACATTGTATATCATATATATTATATATTGTTTATGTATATTGTTTATGTATATAAAAATTACACGATTTTATAAAATCATATGATATCAAGTATTTAAAAAAAATCTTTACGCCATCACCGCACACGTGTTGAAACATGCATCAATTTATTTAAATAATATATTTTTCTCTTTATTTAATTATTTTTTAAATATGGCATGTACTGGTTCCAAGAATTGTTGCTTGTCAGTAGAATAAATCAATGTAGCGTAATTTTCTACCTGAATGCAATTGGAGCTAAACGCATCTATGTGAGAATCGTCGACAAAGTTGATTCCGTAAAGATTGATAACTCTAAGGTTGGGAGTGGCAGACTTCAATTTGTGGACATTGATTACTTCATAGATTTCCTCTTCCTCTTCTTCTATTTTCTCATAAGTCCCTGAAAGATATTGAACAGTGATAAAATAATTAAACCTCATGTTAAAATAAATGTGATCTTGTGGTGTTACGTTCCTGCAACCCATTTATGTCATCTGACCATCTCGCCGTAGGACGAATCATATACTATTCTCAGTCGATATATGCTTAATCTTTCCAACATATTATGTATTTACGTATTTACACAGTCACAAAATGATAGATACCCAAAATAAAAGTTTTTTGTGAGTTGACATTGCCTCTAATTATGTGAATATCTCTGTTAATATACTAAACATAGGGTTCATATTTCAGGTATTCCTCTATAATATATAGGTATATATATTCAATAAAATAATTAAAATACATAAGTATTCACGTGACACAACAAAATAAAATGTTTTCTCGAGGAAACTGAAGTTAATTTGTCAATATGTGTATGTGTTGTAGGTGAGAGTGTCAGATTTAGCAGATCGCTGATCTTTGCTCTTTAGTAGAGCTGTGCAGCTGGCTGGGTCAATCGTGTTTTACGCAGCTTTATGCTGCCGTTCATGATGATCAATGTTTTTTATTATTTTTAGCACTTCTACACAATTGTTAAATATATTCACTTATGCAAAAGCTACAACTGAATAAGTCAATAAAATCGAGTTTTGAGTTAAGTATGCAGAGTTGTTCTTTAGATACATATCTAACAAGGAAAAATTAGATAAGTCAGAAAATAAAATAAAGTGCGACTATTATTTATTTTTTGTAAAAGGACAAAGGGCATGATTAATTATTTGAAAAATTTGGCAAGGAACAATGACATTAGTCAACTTGGTTCAACGTTCTTGTACAAAAAACAAAACTACTGGTGCAAAAATTAGATAAAAATAACAAAGGCTTTAAGGGATTTTGCATAAACAAACGAAATTCTCAAATTTTATATTGGCTCTCCTGAAAACCTGTAATTTTTTACACATTCGATTGTTCTTTTCGCCCACAGATATACATATCAAATATTATATTAATGATTAATATAAAAAATGCAAAAAAATCATATTTTTCTGACTTGAAAATCGAAAAAAGTCTACATGCAGTACATAAGTTTGCAGTACTATAATGCACTTTTTAAATTTAGCGCCTTATGGGAAAGGTTAATAAAAATAATTACTGATTCATTCTTGTAAAATACTTATTAAAATGAGGCATTTATTTGATTGATTAATTAAAAACCATATTTCCCACTCAAGAACTTACCAATTAGATGTAAAATCTCCAACCCATTGATGAAATTGTATATCTTTCTCATGAAACCTTCCATGAAGATGACCTCGGAGAGACAGATGCACATGTATTTCAGCTTGGTGGGGAATGCCTGCATTTCTGAGAAGTCGTGAAGTTGCATAGCTATAAAAAATTAAAAGTACATATAATATGTATACGATATAGTTCAAATAAATTTGTAGTATGTTTAACAGACACTCCTCACTATTTTCAGGATAAGAAGATTATTACACTAGTGATTATTACTTAAAATTGACGTAACATTTATTTATGTTCGCATAAAGAAATGAAGAAGACAAATGAGAAATATCAATACATCTTAATGTCAAGCGTTACGTTATTTAAAAAAAAAAATTGTTTTACGCTTCAACAGGCCAAGAGGCCCAATTACAGAAGCGAAACACATCATAAAACACCCAGAGTTGAGTAAAACACACGGATTAATAGTGACCTCACCGGGAATTGAACCCGGAACCCTCAGTTTGAGAAGCCAATATCATGCCCACTGGGCTACAAGGGTCACCTTATACCGGAAATATAGACTTTAAGTTAATGTGTGCTAATTTTGACTGGAGAAATTAAGAGATACTAGCCATACACCTATGAAAAATCACGCACATAGTAATTGCAGGATTTTCATGAATAGAAAACCATTGTCTTTTTGCTTAAGCCTAAAACTAAATACAATAATATAAAAATGTCAAGACCATGTAATTTGGTGGGGGGACTCTTGCATGTTGTCTGAGTCGCCCACCAATTACGTGTCACACTCTAATTATCTAAGATTTTAATTCCAGCAAGTTGCAGACTGACAGACAGACAATGAAATTATTATATTTAGATCTGCGAAATAAATTGATTTCTACCAACTTTTAAAATAATATCAGTACTTATTTAAATAGTATAGTAAATAAATATGTAATACTAACTAAATTAAAATATTGGGGAAGTGAATAATACTATATAATAAGGTTCAAGGCACGACTGTTATGATACAGCAAATGAGAATTGATCTGAGTGTCTTGCATCATACAGTAAAGATTAGAAATTAAAAAAAAAATATATTTCCTAGATTTTTTGGACCCTTAAGTTTTTTTTGCTAATAGCTACGTAAAATAAGCAGGCCAAAGAATAATCAGCTTATTGTTTTTACCTGTACTGAAGTCGAGTAGCATGTGCGTCAGGTTGGGGCATTTGTTAGCCAACTCGTGCAGAACAGTATGCGTGATCAGTTCTATGGGGAGCTCTATATAGCGCAAGGATGCACCAAATCGAATGGAGATGAGAGCCAACAGAGATTCCAATGATCCTGGAAAAAATACAATTAGATATGAAATATAACACTTTGTATATCGACGCCGTCGCACCCCATCTGAACGCATCTTCTTCTTGGGTTTCGATCGGTGGGATTGGTTTGCAGCAAATCACATCTCGGCGAGGGCGCTCTCTGGCAATCTTTCCCTCTACCATTCCTCCAGTACAGTTTTAAACAGATTTTCATGGCGTAAAACCTGCCCCATCCATTTTGCACGCCTTTTCGAGATGGTATTCATCATTCAGATTGTTGTAAATGTTTTGCAAGTTCAGGATACAATATATACTGACGAAGAGACCATTGGCATTGAAATATTTTGATATTTTCAATAAATAAGTGGTGAAAACAAATTATATTTTTATTAATTATAAATGCATATCATGCAAAGCAAGCAAAATTGATTTTGGGCAGGATTCATGAGGAATCTGATGCTGGAAAACCTGGAATTGAATTGAAGTGAAGTAGTATAATATTCAATACTATAAGTCTGTACCTTGTACCTGTAATTCAAGTGAAGTGAAGTAAATTTACTGAAATGTTTTTTTTTTGATTAATGTATATTATAGATATCTCACAGAGATGAAACTGTATTTCTTATGGGAAAGTAGGTATAGAAGTCATTTGGGTGTACATAGGACTTATGACCTATCTTTATGGTTGGCTTAAGTGATCACTTTACACAATGTAACATTCGCCATTTCCACCCATGATAGAATATACCATGCTTATTCATTTTTTGGAAGTTGTATATATGTTCAAATTGCGTGGAGAGCTTTCACATATGAGTTGTAATCGCCTTTCCATGCGGCCTGTACAAAGCCATTTTCATTCCCCTAAATCCCCACAGATGTCGCTAATGAGAAAATCTACAATTTATTTTACGGAATTTGAGAGCAATATACTTTATTATTGTGTAATGAAATTCATCCGAATTACTTGCATTACACTAGGATACGCCAGGAAATATTATTTCCAATTTTTGTTAAATTCCTTTTTACCAGTATTTACAATTCAGAATATTTTTTGAGTTTGTTCAAATCTTTCAGAACAGTGCTGGATTTATGTCACAGAGACATTATTAATCAATTAATGTATATTATAGATATCTCACAGAGATGAAACTGTATTTCTTATGGGAAAGTAGGTATAGAAGTTTTTTTTTTGTAAAGTAAATTTACTGAAATGTTTTTTTTTACTGAAAAGTATATTCAAACTGAAGAATATGGACAAGAAAGTGAATTTTGAAAGAAACATAGATTGAAAATGACAACTGCATATAATTTTTAAACATTTATGCGTATTTTCATTTTTCTTTTTTCATTTAAAACATTTGCTGATCTAATGGGTTACCCATTCACTCTGAAAGAAATGATGCACTTCCGGGTGGTCATCTGAATAATGAAGTAAATCAATTTAAGTCAAAACCGGCCACTCACCTACATGTAGTCCAGATATCTCTGGCCTCAAGCTGACGGACTTCCACAGACGAGTGTCGTAAGCTATCATCCGCCACTTCTTGCAGACACGTGCCATGCGACATATCTCACGATGCGAAATGTAGCTGAATATATTGAGGAGTACTTTGTCTGGAAGCTTTTCTATAGTCTGGAAGGAAGAAAAGTCATTGCTTTAAAAGTGTATCAGTCTTCAGGGTCTACAGATACATACCGGTTTGAATTTATTCATGACTTGGGTAGACATTTAGGTGTCATAAAATAGTATTATTTAATAAAATCAAACTTACTTTGTTTTCACCACTTTCATAGATAAAAAAAATAACATGTTTCGAGAACAATGTTCTCATGTTTAGTACATCTAGCATAGTAAAGTTAAATTTAGATTTACATTGTGAAGAGGATTAAAGAAAAAGCTTGGAAAGTAAGAAGGAGTTTGAAGAATTAATCGGGGAATAAGAAGGGGAATGATGGTCAATTGAAAACATATTCAATAGAGGATTGTTCACAAATTTTACCTGATTATTTATAATACTCGACTTAATATTAACTTTTTTTCTTATTTCAAGAATTTCTAAATGATTAATCTGTGAAACCTTATAACTAGGGATGCATCCGATACCGATACTGATGTATCGGCGATATCGTTAGTTTTCCGATATATCGGAATCGGCAATATTAATTTGCCGATACACCGATACATTTACAAATTCACACTATAGATAATCCATGTGTAAATGCACCATCTTCGCATTTAATTCGTTCACGTTTAAACGTGGTACAATTTATTTACGCTCAGGGAATCCCCGCGGTTCATAACTTCATTTCGAACACGGAATATGTGTCGCTTCAATATTCTTACTATTCTCAAAGCCAAAAGCCTGTGCTATGAAAACAGGACTTAATTGCTGGTGTCCTGGAATGGAGCTCGAATCACCGACCACCAGATCACGAGGTGAGCGTCATGACCACTACATCAACAAGCTACTTATGTAATAATCTGAACGTAATATTCTGTTAAATTACAATTTTTAAAATTTCATTATAAAGTAAATATTCTAAATAAATATAGAAGTAATTTTGTCAGTTTTTAATCTAAACCCACAACTTTTCAGACCTTTTGAAATTTTTACAGTCCACATCGTTATCGTTATAGGTATCGTCAATACTTTTTAATAAATATTGGTACCGGAATCGTATCGGCAAAAGTGCGTACTGATGCATCCCTACTTATAACTTGAATGCAAAAATTTTAACCCTGTATTAAAATCAAATTTATGGGCATATAATGGTCAATAATTTGTACATTCCGATTCTGTTGAAAATTTAAATATAGATTAGCATTGGGAGAGGGTTAAGGAGAAGTGTTGGAAGAACGGCGGGAGGTTGCAAGAGTTAATTAGGGAATTACATAATTTATTTATTTATTTATAATCATTCAAAGGGTAAAAAATACTTTGTAATTTCTATCATCTGAAGAAGAGAAAATTGTCCTCGAAACAAAGATTTTTATCTAATAAAGTGGTGTAAACAAAGTTATTCCACTTTAATTATTATGTTACGCTACTGCTGATAAGACCCACTGTTTCCTAGACAGGCAAATCATAACACTGGGATATCCTGCCATCATGAGAATGGAGTAATCATCCATTTTGCTAAAAGATCTCTTGTGAACTACGTGGCAGTATCCTACCGTAGTTGCCTCAAGACAACCCTGTCTAGATTGATCAATGAATACAACTGGATGTTTGTTTCTGTTTCTGCTCTTCGGGTTCGTCATAATATTTCTTAATACCTGAAGATACCAAGTTCAGTGTATTGAATTGTTTGTAATGAGTGTACTTACACAAGCGAGACTACAATCTCATCTCCTTCATCTGGAAGATTTGGCAGTAAAGGTAAGTGTGTATCAAAAGAAGTTGGTATGAATGTATATGTATATAAAAATCAATTAACAATGAATGGCAGCTCAATCCGTACTCAATAAGAACGCTTTACGCAAACTCTTGAGTTTCAACTCTACGTCTTAGCACTAAGTACATGGTAGAAGTATTAAATGGCGAAAACAGATTTTGTTAAGTTAGAAGTACGATGATGGCTCCATCACATATGTATGTTCAATGTATTGCAATAAATACTGAGGTATTAAAAGGAAAAAAAATATATAATAAAGTAAAACAACCATTAGCAAAAAATTGCAAATATGAAAAGATATTAAATACCTATCCCACAAACCTGAAAATCTGACCAAAACTAGTATGTACTTCGATTCAAAGGTTTGGGCAGGATCTCATGGTAGACCTCTTTTCATATAAGAAAGATAATTGAATTTGTATGTGTACCTAAGCTGTGAGTGTGACACACATTTTTTCATTGTGTTGATATGATACAATGTGTGTTGTACACACAACCTACACATTTTAATTTGATTGTCTTTCTTAAATGGAAGATGTCTACTTCAGTGTGGCAGACTTCATTGTGGACATAAAAGATTTCTTATAATGGCGAAATTCTATTATTTTTATATAAATTAGCAATTTTAAGTAGGATTGCTTTTATTCAACAAAAATGTGTACCTACTTACTTAATTTCGGGATTCATCTGTAGATCATAGATTTTAAGACATATAATATAAGTTGATACAACCAGCCCTTAGGGCCATAGATGTACTGTAAATATAGACTATTATATGAACCAAAATATCTGCTAAACAGAATGACAACACGAATTACTGTGAACATAGACGGACATTGCGGGAGTTGATCTAGAGGTGTCCAAAATGTATAAATGTCCACGCGATATATATAAAATATTAATACAATACACAACCCTGTTTATATTTGTATCTCTTTTACACATATGCTGCGCTATAAGAAAGAAAAAGAAAAGACCATAAAATAAATACCGAAATTGCTACTAACTTCATATGCATTATTGTTAAACTTCACATACATAGTTGTTAAAAACTTTGTTTTATTGTCCTTTCTTATACATGGTTATGAAAATAATTTCTATCTCTTTCTGACTGATAAATTTAGTACGCAATAGAAGACAGCAGAAACTAGATGTCTCAGATTTTTTTTTAGTGACTAGTCTATATTTATAGTACTAATTTTTTAGTGACTAGTCTATATTTATAGTACGTCTATGCTTAGGTCCGTTGTATCAACTTGGTTCAAAATAAAGGTTCATTTACAGCAGCCATACTCAACCTGCGGCCCGCCAAGCTTTTGTATGCGGCCCGAAACACATTCGTTATCAGGAACATGATTTTTAAAAATCTGACATTGTAAGTGTGGTGGCCCGAGACACATACACACAGACACCTGTGTAATGAGTTACCACAGATACTGACATCGAGACGGCAGGCCGTCGCCCTCGATACAGAGGTTGAGACAAGATCGCTGAGCAAGGCAAATGTAAGCCGGACCAATGACCGAGTACAAAGGCGAGGTATAGCATGGCGAGGGCATGAAGTATCGGAGTGACGAAACGCACCTCGCTGATCTAAGCTGTCAGCTAAGCTAACCCACACGCGCGGCCGAATAAAGAGGAAATCATAACACCCCCGATTCCTTTGTTCTGAATGACTATATAAGCACGCGCCCGCAGAACAAATCATCTCACTCCAGCGGGGCTTCTCGGATACAGCGGAAGCCCTCGCCGTCATACCTTCGAACGTCACGCTTTCAATTGTAATCTTTGTACACTACTGTATTCTTTATAACTTGTGTTTTGTAATCGAATAAATTCTGTCAAACCATCGCGACTTTTACATCATCAACCGCAGCAGAGATCTCCGACTCTACAAACGGAGTGGTGACCTTTGAGTTCAACTCTATCCAAAACCGGAGGGCTCATCCACCTCCAAATAAGTTTTGAATACCTTGAAATACGCGCGAACAAAAAGAAAAGCTCCTGTCGTTTTAAAACCGGCGATTTTTATGGTTTAAGAACGAATTTGCTATTTCAACCATAAATAGTTTCAACCACAGAGTGTAAGTTTTGTGTTTGTCATGTAATTTTTTAGCCATTTTTTAGTAATCCTCGTACTCCATATTCATCCATTGCTTTCAGTAAAATCTCGTGTTCGAGTGTGTCAAATGCTTTTTCGAAATCTAAAAGTAAAATTCCTACTTTTTTTTCATTCAAATAATTCACACAATATTTTGAGTATGTCCAAATCTTTCTACAAAGTGGTATTATATTTTTAATGCATCGTACATTTACGGTTTCCTGCCACAATAAATAAAAATAAATAAATATCATTATAATGTTGCGGCCCGCGTAACTTAGCAAACATATGCATGTGGCCCGAAGAAAAAAAGGTTGAGTACCGCTGGTTTAAAGCATACATTTTACTGAAACGGGTTGTTTGATTGGTGGAGAACACGAAAATTTATCCTTTAAACGAACTTTTACTATAAACCGAGTTGATGCAACCGGTCCCACTAACTCCAAGAATATTCGCATTTTAGCAACTCTTCTATTTAAAAAAGCATAGGTACGTAGTTGTCACTGTCGGTTTGTTGATTTTTTTTTGAAATACAAGTTTCAGGGTAAATAAATATGTCATAGTTCACCGTTAATGAGATATTTTTATAAAAATAAACTATCTTTTCGTGGACACGTGATATTATTATTTGCATATAATTTCCTAAAAGTTCGGATTTATCATACCTATATACTTGACACAATGTAACAGGTTGATCAACTTAAATAAATCAACAAACAAAATCCGTTTGCACGTAGGTAGCCATCAATGGTAGGTAATTGCAAAAGTAATTATTTAAACAATTTGAAAAAATGATATTGAGTTCAAGTTGCGGTAATTTTTGTATTGTTTTATTTTCGTCCGGAGCTCACCGTATCGGCAAAGGGACTCCGCAAAACACCATCAACCAGATACAACTGATTTCCTTCTAAAGCCAACTGCCCCCATATATCCTGAGATATATCCATATCGATGAAGTAATGCTTCAAATGCACTCAAAAACAAACAATTTTCAAAAAAATAATCACAAATTGAGTTTTCCGTGACGTACGCGAGCGAAATTTGTAGAAACTGGAAACTTGGTATCTCAAGTTATTTTAGGAAGATACAGTCTCAGCGAACATGTAGGTGCTCCATTCTTAAATTAGTCTCAATCGAATAACTAATGTCTTGCTGTGACCTGTGAATTTACTGCTGTAAAATCTATAGTTATTATTACATGATGAAATATGTAATATTGTAATTCATACACCAACTTAATTCACAAAATACATGGGGATTACATGCATTTAGTGTTTTCGTGTATACTTTTTTAAAATCTAAACTTTTTTCAAATTAAAAGCCTCCCTCAATATTATCACTGCAGCCTAGAAATACTCATAAACTAATGCTTTTATTTATATTTATTTCATTACGAATATAATAATAAGGCTCAGACAGAAGCAACGACGTAGGTCAAAGTATAATTGAAATCGACATTATTGTAAAGGTACCTACCCCAAAACAAAACAACGAGTGCAAACGGTGTAAAAAATTACCGCAAAGATTTAAATTTTCCTATTTTGAAAAGCGAATGTTCAATTTTGGAATGACATATTTCGACAGAATTAAGTGCATTACTTATTTAATTTTCAACAAATTAAATTTTAATTGCGTGCACTCGGCAGTAATACTATTTTCTAAAACATTTGCAAAGATACGAGCAAGATCATCACCAACTTCAAAAACTTCGACTGGATACTGATGTAAGCGAATGAAATAGGGATATAAATAAACATTTGGGTCTTGCAGTCTCGTGCTTGATACCTCTAAATAATTCGCTCTACCTTAAAATGAACATGAAAGGATTTTATTTAGGAAAATCTGGAGAATCCACAAGATGTACACGTTAATTTTAAAACGTGGGTGTAGGTACTACCTACATAGTAATGTGTCAAATAAAACTCGAAATATAAATTTCCTTTTGATTTTCGACTGACTAAGGCCCGGTTGTTTCAAGTTGGATAAAAATAAAAGTTTTTTTAAAGCATAGATTTTTACAGAAGCGGACCGTTTGATTGATGGCGAACGCAAAAATCTATGTTTTAAACTAACTTTTACTTTAATCCAACTTGAAACAACCGGTTGTGTCAACTTGGTTTATAGTAATAATTAAGTTCAAAGTATAGATTTTTGCGTTTTCCATCAGTCAAAAACCATCCGTTATCGTGCAAATCTAATCTTCAAACTTAATTATTACCTATTATAAACCAAGTTGATATGCTGAGCCTGAGCCTTCCCACTTGCAAGTCAATCTAAGCTATATAAATATAGCTAATTTTCCTATTATGTTTTGACTCTTTAGCATTTAAATTATAAAGAAAAATAACAACATATCAATATTTTAGACGAGACTTATTTTTGAATTAATTTTGACTTAGGTAGACTAATTTTTGAATTAATTTAAAAACCTACAATTGAAGTGTATTTTTATTAACTTTTAAAACAATATCACGAGTCAGCATAGTCAACGAATCACTTATTTAAAATTATATTCCACGTTGTACCTAACAGCCATACTTCAATTTATTTATATTTTGAATTCCGTTGAGAGTAAGACACTTGGATTAAAAATATTCTGACAGTGTGAATTAAAAATATATGGCAATAAAATAAGGATTTTATTATTGTGGAACGAAAGCCATTCAATGCAAATTTTATGACTAAAATAAAATATTCGACAATAGCACCCATCCATTGACATTTTCAAGTACCTACTGTTCTATGTTACGTAGGTATATACAAAACATGAAGTTGGAAAAGTTTCTGGTAAACTTTTGAAATTAGTTCGAGCTCTTGCCATTGAGCGGCGCTAGTTTCGATATTGGAAATAGCCGTGAAAATGGGGCTGCGTTCCGAATGTTCGGCGAACGACGCGTCTTTTGAAGTTTGTAGCAATTCAAAGTCCACGCCGGTCCACTCTCCTACGTTCAGCTCAAGCGACCCAGCGCCCAGTTTTGCAGTTTTCTTTTAGCGCAATAAAAAAATGATGAACAGTCGCTTAATTGAGCGCGAAACTATCTAATTTGCTGTGCTAATGTAGAAATAATTACATAGGTTAAACGAGCAGTACTTAATTATTTAATTAGGTACTTATCATCGCGCCATTTTACTACGGTGGCAAGAAGTAGGCGGTAGATACAAAGAGTCACACGGCTTTCGTCTCTTTCACATTATTTATACATATTACCTAGCATGCTTCTAGAAATCAAAAGGTTGGGTATTTGATCCTGCTGATTGATTGCATTCCTCAAAATAATTACTTTATAAGAATATTGATGCGACATGTTTTCATGTCTGCATTTCTGTTTTTATGCAATACTTCGCCAAGTCACAAATTATTACTTTAATACTGTCACGTGTCGTGGCTAGGGAGGAATGAATGAAACACTGGGAACTGATCGGCGATTTATTAATTAATAATTAAGTATCTATTCAATGTACAAAGTCATTTAAAACGAATTAAAATTAAAGCTTTTCTTTAAATTATACTTTTTCTCAGTACATCATTCGTAAATGAACACTTTATCATCGCGGGGTAACACGTATTTAAAATTTACTAGAAGGTTGTGGATCACCCTAAATTATTATCGGCCGAAGGTTGAGCTTTCAATACTGTTATGACATATCAAGGAATTCGGACAGTGCGTAAATTCTTTTTAGCATCTCGTTATTTTTTTTTTCTTTTTTAATCTCTTCTTTCTTTTGTCCAGACTACATATTTGCAATTTTTACCTTGTATCTTTCTTTTATTCATCTTTTTTCTTTTGTCCAGACCTCGTATATGTATACGCAGATGTATTTATCAGATATCTTTGTGCTATACATCTTTTGCACTTCTTTTTTTTCTTATCTCTTCCCCTTTTTACTAAGTAGATCTGTCCTTTCCTATCCAATTCTGATTCCCCTTTTACCTTTAATTCATTGACTTTCATAGTTTGTTCGTGACTTAAAAATTTCACTTTTTTTGTATAACTGAAGTAATTGTTGCTGTATGTTAATTTATAACATTTTAACTCTGTGGAAACTTGTAAGATGATCTCTATACTATGTAATAATCATGTGTAATCTGATTTTTACTGTTAGTTTCCCATGAATAAATAAATAAAATAAAAAATAAATAATACTTTAATGTAAGTACCTATATCTGTCCAAGAATGTTCAAAAGTATGAAAAGTAATATCACAGGAAATAAGAAATAATATTAAAATACAACATTTCTATACAATTTTTAAAAGTTTACCACATTGTACCTACATTTGACATTTTGTTTCACCACTTTTCAGATATAATATTATGTACTAGTATATCAGTAATAAATCAAAACAAATTGTTTGAAAGTTCAAATAAAAGTTGACATCTACGGAAGTGACCAGTTATCAAATTGATCCGAGTCTTATTTTATGATCAGACGATCTCCGTAAGATATGGTAAAGTTGATTCATCTAAGACATTCGGTTATCGTGAACGCGATAAAATTACTCTAAATCACAATAAAGTGACATCGAGAGCGCAAGCCAGATGGTTCCTGTTTGTTTTCTTTGGCAAGCATTATGACTGAACACAGCAATCTGGTTTTATTTCAGATTGGTTGAATATTTCAAGCCACGTGGAATAGTAGGTACCTACAAAGAATTTTGAACAAAGCTCTTAATATTACATTTAAATTAAACCATTATTCCAGAACAATTAACCGTATAAAATTATCAATATGCAAAACTTAAAAGATTTGATATATATGGCAAAGGTAAATATGCTAATAAAGGATAAATTATTAAAAATCAACATAGCCAATATCAGAATAGCGACAAATAGGTACTCACGCTACACAAGAGCGAAAGATAATACCTATATAAGAATTGATATACCGAGTTCTGAGAACAAAAAATAGAGGACGGCGTGGTTTGACTTCTACAGTGGACTTTTGAGTGGCATAAAAGAAATAAATAATGTAAGACTCTACAATAAACAACTGAATTAAGCATAAGTTGTTCAAAAATTTGATGTGGTTATCTATAATTATAAGTTGTTTAGTGTTACATTTATTATATACCTACCGTTCTTGTGTATTATAGTAATCAAGTATGGATATTTCTGTTCTCTTACACCATCTGGACTGCATTTTTCCTTACTTATTATTGTATTTATAATTTTATACATGTGGGGCACAAAAGCAAAGGTAGTAATATCTAAAAAATTAAAAAATGTTTTGAATGCAATCACCGAGGATCACTAATTGAAAATGTACTGAATTTTAGATATTATATACCTATCTCTTCCAAAATCATGTTTCCAATAAGATCTCAAATTCAGTACCTACATTATAAATTAGTAAACCGTGATGAATGCATTCCATTTTTTTAGATATTGCTGCCTATGCTTTTATACCGTACATATGCAATCTTTGTGTTCAAAATGCAAAATAATTTAAATAAATAAATACTTATAATTTGTAACTCATAATGACAAGTCCTTAACTAACCAACAGACTTCCAGAGGACGTTAGGAAAAAATATGGAAGTATTAACAATTTTTTTATTAATCAATTAGAAAAGACATGCAGAAAAATCAAATTAACGAAAAAATATTTTAGCCGCTACCGGGATTCGAATTAACGGACCTCCATTCTATCCGGGAATGGCGCGCTATCCAATTTCGCCACGGCAGCTAGGTAAATTAACATAACATTTTCAACCTTATATCTGGGGTATAAAAGCAAAATCGTCAATATCCAAAAAAATATAAAAAACAGACAACAACGTAATTTTATAGTGCGGACCTGAGCCGTAGGAATGACGGGCATCAATATAGGTACCAGAGACAAGTGAAATATTCTCGACAGCGAAACAGTTCGAATTACAGAACAGTGCTCCAATTATGATTGATGCACTATTCTGATGTGAAAAAAACAAAAGTTAAATTGCTTATAGTGTTTCATTTGATGTCACGAGTAGCTTGTTGGTGTAGTGGTTAGGATTCGCCTCTATTGATCTGGTGGTCGGTGTTTCGAGCCTCATTCAAGGACACGAGCAAGTGGGTCCTATTTTAATAGCACAGTCTTTTAGATTGGTTTGAAAATAGTAAAAATGTTTATGCGACGCGTATTCTGTGTTCGCATCTCTTTTTTTCAAATCTAATTATTGAAGATTTTTTTTTGCACCGCTACGAATACACGACAATGTGTAATTTTGATTTTTTCCCAAACATGTATTGCTTCGTGTATTGTCTATGAGTTACTGATGACCTGCCCTAAATAAGCAATGTTTAACTGTGTGATGGCAGATACCGAAATTTAAATAGTTACAAAGATTGTACATTACTATCACAATCAAATAAAAATTACAAATTAAGGGTATACCTACATAACCCGAAAATCAAATAAAAATTCCACATCCAAAGAAGAACATTTTTGGTTCAAAACTAATAGATTTATCCAAATCTGAAATTTCAGCTTCCGTATCATGATTCTTCCAACAGATCTCGGTCCAATTCTCTCCATTGCTAACATATTTATACTGATGATGTACAAGCTATTTACTAATAATGTACCAGATGTGTAGTTTGTTCAAGCGATGAAATGAGAAGAGCGATCGCTGTCAGACTATTGATTTTCTTTGATCTATTTTCATAACACACAACTTCAAAGTATCACAATATATGTTTGAAAATTACTTAATTTTCAGCGGCGCGCCTAGGCATCCTTAGCTCGATTACCATCCTCCTCGAAAATGTATGTTTTTAATACAAAATATAAAAATAAAAACCTACGGTTCATACTAGTTGCAAGGTTTATTAGTTTACGTTTTGTTTGAAAATATTGTGCAAGAGTGCAATACATTTATTTGTATATGCAACGAACAAACATTTAAAAATTAAAAATCAACGATTGAATAGGTACTTAAAAATAAAACAAATTCATTGTTTCACCAACATGATAAATGATACAGAATGTGTAATGTGAAGCTATCTGTATTGTGATACATGTAAAAATGTTTGTCCGTGTCGCATGGCAACATAAAACAAATAAGTTTTCTGTCTTTTCTGTCGTGTGAGAGTATTTAGGTAGTTATAACAAACAAAGTTATTTTTAGAATAGATTCTCGTCATCACTGAAGGATTATTGGCGAATGTTGATTTTTTGTGGTGAAGAAACATATGATGTATATAACAAGTTTAAAAAATACGTAAAATATTACTTAAATTACAACCATTAACATATTCCCACCATAGTTATCATCATGCCTTAGAGAAATTATATTTTACCTAACACAGAAGCACAGTTATTCTAAAATAAATTATGGTGCAGCAATATTCAGGTAAACATTAAAAGTATTAAAAATTAATGATGCACCAATAAAGAGTTGGTACAATATGTGGTAAAAATAAATTGAATAATTATTTGTTTTTCACCGGATTAAGCTAATATAGTAAAATTATAAAAATAATGCCCAAAATTCATAAGATTCATATTAAACAGTGCATTGGAGTTTCGTAAAACATATTTTAAGAATCATGTCTCGTTGATATGAATAAGAAGAACAAATATTTAAATAATAATTAAAAATTTAAACACACAACTCATGCGTGGTAAAATGAAGGTATAGTAATTATCTATTTATGTCTTTTTCGTAGAATTTTCTGTCAGAAATGTGATCCTTGGACGGTATGCGTTGAAATTCAATATTTTTTTCTCGAAGTGAATTTTCTGATTTCAATCAACATGGCAACTAGGGTTGCCCGTTTAATTTTCTTCTTATTTTCAGTAAAATATTATCACCGTTTGACAAAGATTTTAGTGATATATCCATGATTTAGTTTATAATTAAATTAACAACATTTCATTTGTGAAAACTAGCACAATTGTTTTGATTAAAAAATATATAGGTCGCTTATTATAGTCACAAAAGTCAGTGAGGAATGAAATGTGAACCAATAATATTTCTAGTTGAAGTAATTTTGATAGATTTTTACTTAGTCTTGTATATGTATAACAGAATCGGAAAACACACAAAACTAATAAATTATTTATTATTTCTTCAAAAGGAGCAAAATGATTTTGTGGTGACAACTATACTAATATATAAAGAGGTAAAGTTTATAAGTTTGGATTTAGGAGGTATTCTCCGAAACGAAAAAATTATTTCACCAATATTTAGAATGGACTTTCAGGGTGGACATGGGCTATGTATTATCCCGTTAAAATGAAAGGGCTTTTCGTGGTGACATATTTTACAATTAAATTCGACGAAAAAATGGTCGTACGAGCGTTTTTTACGAATTCTACCTTAACGGTAGGAGCTATTTTAATAATTTCTAAAGAGTAGTTGTAGAACTCAAAAAGTTCTATAAAAAAGTCCACGACGACATATATCTACATGTTAAGGTTAATACACAAAATGATAAAATATGACTAAAAGTGACTAAAAATCTACGCGTGCGAAGCCGCGCTGGTAAGCTAGTACATAATTAATAAAAATGTTTTTTTTTTCACCACTTATATATTGAAAACATCAACATGTTTCAGGTCCAACGATCCCTTCGTCAGGATATACTGCATACCAATAAATACAAAATCGAAATATAGAAAATACAGGCAATGCAGGAATCCGCTTGTAAAGTTTTTGCTACTAGCTATGAGACACCCTGTATGTGGAATTCAAACGAGACAATGCTCTTACGGATGAACACATGAAGAGAGCCAAATGTGAATAATTTGGCAATCGCTTCGATACATAAATTAAGAATATTCTGCATGACATTTTCTAAATATGGTAAAATAATCAATTATTGATATTTAACATATGTCCTTCAATGGGTAGCAAAACATGAAAATGAGTCATATTTATTTATTTACCTACTTTATTATTATGTAGTCGCGGTGGACGAATCGGATAATCTTCCTCCATGTTGAACCCGAGCCAAATGATGTTCACTTATTTATATTGGCGTCATGTACAATAAATGGTTTCTTGCACAAATCTAAATCAAATCAATTTCATCCTCTTATATACTTGATCAATTGACCTTGAGAAAGGAATTGTCAGTCATTCATTATCTGGCCAAAAGAGGCGTGGACGACGCCCTAAAGTAATCGACTTCCACACATCACCATCCGGTTATTAGATTAATCAGTTATTTATACCAGCAATAATCGAAAGTGTTTGAAGGAGAGTATTTTGAGAATGTTCAAATTTTTCAAGAACACGGTACTGGATTCTATCCCCAGGGGATATTATTAATCAAGATATATAATAGGAGGTGATTGGTTTTCTGGTTTTATGAGACGTCGTCTAACACTTTCTCTAAGAACTTCAGAGGGCACTAGTTTTGGGCGAATGACAACTAATTTAAAACTTTTTCAAAATAAATTAAAATACGTTTTTAAGCGCTATGGATTTACTGCTACTCAAATATGTATATAACTTGGATGAAACAGGAGTGACCACAGTACAACTAATCCAAAAAATTGGATAAAAAGGTCAACATCAAATTGCTCACGTCAGTTCATGTGAAAGAGGAGAATTTAGTAATACAAGAGGGTGTAATTTGCGCCAATGGACAAGCTTTACCCCCAACATGGATATTTCAACGCCACCGCTATGATGCTGAAAATGGTTCTCTTTGATTGGTTCATCCTTCGGGATGGATGACGAGTGATAATTTTCTTAAAGTATTAGAGTTTTTCATATTACTGACCTAATATACCTATATAATATAATTCATGGTGATATTGATTCAGGATTTTGTGTCGCAAACATAGCTTTGAATGCTCCTAGTCGCCGACTTAGGACATATAATACATTTTCTCTATCAACTTTCAATAACATGGCCCACTTTAACTCTATATCTAGAATGTTGAAGTCATACAACAAAATAGAAAATAATTATAATGTCCTTATTTGACATATTTCATGACAGTTTCCATGAATACAAAAAAACTATTACCAAACTTGCGATATTAGCTGTTTAGTCTCTTTGTTCAATCTCACTCTGTTCCAGCTCACTCTATAAAATAACTTTTTTCTGTTCTTTCTTGTGTATGTTTTAGCCTTTATTTTTTATCTCTATGTTTGCTGTATTCACATTTAAGAGATGAAAAGCATTTACAATCATTGTATTATAATTGTATTACCCATATTAACGTGTTTTTCATTGTTTGTGAACCATTCAAAAAATACATAAATAAAAATGTATCACAGAGACGAAACTTTTTTATAAGGAGAAGTAGGTATGGATGTCTTTTTCTTCATAGGGCTTACGATCTAGTACGGCTGGCTTAAGTGATCACTTTACACAATGTAACGTTCACAAATTCCATCCATGATAGACTACCACAAGTATCAAATTGTTGGAAGTTGTATATATGTTTAACTTGCACACCTTGTTTTATGCGATTTAAAACGAGTTTCGCAAGTCACCCAAATATTTGTTTTAATATTTTATCGCAATGGAGAGGGATTTTTGAATCAATGTATCTTATTCGATAGATTTTCAAGAACTTCATCATATGAAACTAACTTATTTTTTTTAAATTTCGTCATCTAACATTTTGATTCGAGCCATTTCATATGCGCGACGCACAGCCAATCATTTACATAATAATTTTATCATTATAACAGTGTTAGTTAAATTAGTATAAACTACTACCGGATTTTAGGTCTATCGGTTTCGAGACGTATCCGTCTCTTCGTCAGGACCAACACTATTGCTTGCCCAACGTAAATTGGCGTGCGGCGACATTGGAACTAAAACACGCCCCGCTCGCACCCGGCGGTAACCCCTCGCCCTGTCATTCAGTTCATTCTCGTCTTTGGGCGCGAGCTGTGTCATCTTGATTACCGATACACACTGAATTATTATGTCCAAAACATCCAAAACAGTCCGCGATGGTGCAAGAACAATTGCCAATGAAGTATTAAAGTTTTGCGAAGCTGAAAAAGCAAATAATGGACCGAAATTACCGTTTGACAGTTTGACAGATAGAGCGGCCGCCGCGAAGCACGCTGTTACCCGACCAAATTTCTACTAAAGACTCTGACACCGGTCACCGGACATTCAGTATATTATGTATTGTGTAAAAACTTCTGTTACGCGACGGGGGCGCCCTCCCTCGCACGCCAATTTATAGTGGTACGTCTATACACTACAATGTTCACAACAGTATACACCACAACCATAATATTGTTAACTTTTCACCAATATTTATCACATGCGTGTTAATCTTGTCAAGGACAAGCATGCCAGCACCCACTTAAAACCCCACCCCCTCTCACTCTCTCTCCCCCGTAGATTCCTGATTGTTCTGTAGGCTAGTTAGTGGCATGCTTGTCCTTGACAAGATTAACACGCATGTGATAAATATTGGTGAAAAGTTAACAATATTATGGTTGTGGTGTATAGTGTTGTGAACATGGTAGTGTAGTGTAGGTCCTGACGAAGAGACGGGTACGTTTCGAAACCGGTAGATCTAAAATCTGGTAGCGGTTTATACTAATTTAACTAACACTCTGTTATAATTTATAACCACAAAGTTAATGCTTTAAATATTATCCATATCCATATCCCAACATATAAATGTTATCCATAAACCTTTTAGGTTTCCATTATATTTTAAATAAAAATAAAAATATATATATATTAATAATATGTTTTATCATTGCTTACGACATCATGATATATGATACTGAAACAAGAGCCACAAACAAAAGAGAACCTCTTAAGAAGCACTGAAATAAGTAGTAACCATCAGAGACAGAATACGAAACTTCGAAATTAGGAAGATCTGCGATGTCGAAGAAGAGGTGCGATGGAGAAGAAGTAGAAGGAGATACTGGAGAGACCACGTAGGCAGAGCGGATTCGACAAGAGTGGTAAGAATAGCAAAGAACGAGATACCTATAGGCTGCAGACCTCCAGGAAGACCACCGAAATGATGGAGGGGAGCTGGTCATCCGAATCCTAAGAGCAGGAGCCGAGAAACAACATGACACAGTCCCAACACAAGCAGAAGAAGACGAAGCTTACGGCATACATTAGTTAATACATATTTTCAAAAAAATTTACTGTGGCCATTTGTGTTACAGTTTATTGTTTATTTTACATTTGTTTAACATAAATTACTAATAACTCCACACTAGGTAAAATCTATTCTGTGGCAGTAGTAGATGTAATGTTATCGTCTACATCATGTTATTTTACGATAAATCCATAGATATTAAAATTCAACATTCTGACAGCAAAAATAATCATAATGCGGAGGTGATATTCAATATGTACAAACATTTGATGATAATTCAATTTACTAGATAATTTAGTTCAGAGAAGGCCCTCATTGACAAATCGGATTTTCAGAGTATATTTTTCCCTGGTCAAACTCGAATGAAATTGAGCTTTTCCGTATACGTATGCAATTTTTAATGAATTATTTTATTGAGTACATATGTTTTTTTCAGAATCAGAGATTCTCGGATTATTTGTTTTCCATCTTCAGACGAATTGGATGGGTTTTAATTATTTATTTACAAATAAATAATAAATGTTGTTAAACAATAAAAAAAAAATGTTCCGGAGCGTGATTCGCCTCAAAAACAAGTGATGACTTAGGTTCGACTACGCCACTGGTACAGAGGTACATAGGACTGACCTTATAACAGCGTAAGGGCTCGAATACAGAGTCAATACTAGATGATCTAAAGGTTAAAGTACGCTTTAAAAGTGCAAGCCTTCGACCTCGACCTTTGAATATTTAGAAAAGCCTACTTTCAACTACTATGAAAGTACAGACAAGTCTGAGGATTGTAAATATTTTTTCGAATAGGACGAAAAATATTCAGTTTTGCATGTAGGGAACAAAAAGGTACCTATCAATTGTCATTTTGGTTAGAATAGATAGAAATAGAAAAGAAATTTAAAAAATCTATCAAAATTCTAAAAAACTTTTAACATACTTATTTTGTTTCGTGGTTGACAAGACACTCTGTTTAAAGAGCTAAACGTAACCAAATTTATAAAACCGGGAAGACTTCGATGGCTAGCTCTTGCGGAGAGAATGACCGAGCATCAAGTACCAAAGTCCCAGCTGAACTCAAGACCGATAGGGCGAAGGAGCTTATGAAGGTCAAAATTAAGATGGAGCGACAACGTCCTCAAAGACATTTCTGCCTTGGAGCTTCTGGACTGGAGAGAGCTGGCACAAAACCGAGATGAGTGAAAGAAGACTCTTGAGGAGGCCAAGACCCACCAGGGGTTGTAGAGCCAAGAGTGATGATGATGAGTTGATGAACCGTTGGAAATAAACAGTTTAACAAATTCCAGGACACCAAGACCTACTTTCATAGCACAAGCGTTTAGCTTATTTTGAAAATAGTAAGATTATTGATTGCGACAAGTATTCCGTGATCTCTATTTGAAAAACAAACAAAAATGGGGCAATCTTTAAGAAATTAATTAAGCAATGACTTAAAAAAATACGCCAGATAATAAATATGAAATAGTGACGGGCGATGTATAAAAGACTAAGTGAGTGAAGCCACTTTCTTACAGATAATAAGGTATAAGATAATTATCATATTTGGATCCTGACGAAGAGAGTGAGAGCAAGGATCCTGGCTGCCAAGATGGGGGTAGCGGGAGTTACACTGATGGACAGAGTAGAAGTGCTGACATGAGGCACACACTATCATAGAAAAATCACAAATGAGGTGGCTTGGACATGTGCTAAGAATGCCAGAGGAACGAATACTAAGAAGAATCCTCTTGGCAACCCCGGAAGGAAGACGGCCGGTGAGTCGCCCATGATTAAGCTGGGAGAAGCAACAAAAAAATGCGCATGAAAACGAAATGAATGGGTCTAGGCTGGTTGACTCAGGAGGAAGTAGCGCAGGACAGGGGAATATGGAAGCACCTTGTCGAGTCTTTGGGCCCCCGACCCTACTAGGACAAGGGGATGAAGATGATAATGATGAAAAATAAGCACTGAGTAGCCATAGTTATACGAGCCGGTTGTCTGAATTGCAATCAAACAAAGATATGCTTCCCCTTGGAAACAATAATCTTCAATCTGAAGAGAAGCGTTCCTCTCTTATCGCCACTTTATCGCACAAAGCATATTTGATCCTCCATATGGTTTGAAGGGGATATTCCCTTTGTCGCAGATATCACCAAAATGATTTATAAAACGTTAGAAATGAAAGAGATGTTTCTTCTCTCCATTTTTATTGTATTGTCAAAATTAAATATTCATCTGATAGAATATGATAATACTTTAAAATTTGAATATTTTGACAATAATTGTGATATGAGTATTAGGTACTAGATAAATATTTTATTTCGATTTATTTTTTATAAATTCTAAAATATTTAACTATATTTTATATTAGTAGGTACGTTCTGAGTATACAATTAGGTACTGAATTTTGCCCACGGAGGATAATTAATAATAATGATAAATTATGGAAGTCTCACAGAGACGAAACTATTTATATGGGATACGCGTATGGAGGTCTCTGTAGTGTGGCCCAGGGGTTATGAGTTGTATGAGCTGACTGTTTATTTATTTAGTATTTAGTACCACATTTACAGCTCTCGTACAAATTTACCAATTCTCGTTCCGAACAAAATTTCAGATATTGAAAGAGGGTACGGGATTTTCGTATTTACGAAATAAATGCGAATTTATGCGAAAATTTCATATAATTGCGAATAAATGCGAACATAGAAATACGTGTTAATTGCAACCTCGCTTCGCAGCAGTCCTCCAAATGTTTCCGCCAGCTCCTCCTAGGACGGCCCCTCGGTCTTCTGCCTTCTGGTCTTGCCTGGAATATCCGCTTAGACAGTACCGGCATCCATAGCAAGATATGTCCCAGCCACCGTAGCTGTGATTTCTCGATAAATGTCAATAAGGGTTCCACTTCGAGACTTTCCCTAATTTGCGTGTTTCTGATTCTGTCCCTTCTGATAACTCCTACTATTCCTCATAGAAATCCCATCTCGGCGGCCTGTGACCTAGAGCGGGTTCTATCTATCAGAATAGCAATCACCATAATTGACATTACCTGATGTCATAAATGAAGGTCACTCCCCTTCCAAATAATAGCCTTACCTCTATAAAGTAAAAACTCTTAACAATCATTATGCTTTTCATCCAATAGGTTATTTTCTGGTTAACAATTTATTTGCATATTTAAGTAGGCCTACAGTATATTTACAGCGTTACGACGAGTAAATCTCTGTAATAACGATAAATGTGTAAATAAATAATAAAGAGTAATAATAAATACATACTGATTTTTTTTTGTTGAAGAATATATGTAGGATAGTCAAAATTACGGACTGGGAACGGTTTAAACCATTTTTAGTTAATTTCTATGGCAAAAAAATCGTATGACATTCGTTCTTTTTGACATTTACCCTTCCCTCGGAAGCGGATAAATAACGAATATTGAGGGTCCACTTTATTAATGCAGGTAAGTAGGTACATTCATTAGTATCTACGTACCTACTAAATTATTCTAACAATGTATTATAATATTATTATTTATCTATGCAATTAATCCATTGGCAAGTTGTACGCACGTTGTCGTTATTGCCCTTAATAAAAACTATCGCAAGTAGCGTATCTTTCTATCAATTCTAATGGAATCATATGTGTAAGTACTCATAGATCATTATTTTTCCTATTGCCAAGTAAGTATACTGATCTCTTATCTATGGTACTGATACAGACAAAACTCTAAAATTGTTTTTCGATACTCATATGAAAAGAAATTCTTTAAATATTAGAATCACTCAATTCAACATGTGATATTTGACGTTGAAACATTGATATAAAATATGGCCATGCAAAGGTGATAAACCGGAGAACACGTCTATCTTAATTTGCGATAATACTTTAAGCCTCTTGAAAAATTTAGCACATGATTTTATGTTCCGTTGGACGATTATTGGTTAACTTATTGTGGTAATAAAAATTCTTTGTCGTCTAAAGGCTGCTAAAAATATTTTTACAAACAAAGAATTTAACTTGTCGTTAAAGAATCTGATTGTAAGTCGTTCTTTACAATTGTTTCGGGTTACCACATTATTGAAGAACACTGTCTGTATTATGTACTAGGGACGCGAGATCTGCAATTATTTTATTAAGTTAATTATTGTATTATTTCGGAAATAAATAGTATTTTTTATATTTGACCGAGACTTGTGTAGGTACGAGCCATACCTTATACGATTGAGGCCTCTAAATGACATTATGTACTGCCATTAAAAGGAAATAAGTGGGAACTTTGCAGTCATGTTCTCGACGAACATTCTTTGACCGAATAAGGCACGAGAAGATATAGAAGAAGTGTATTTAACTCACGAATTTTTCTCTTCTCCTGAAACTGCTGTTCATGTCATCTCTAGATATCGCGGTGGCAGCGAAGTCCACGCTCAACGCGCCCCAGGAATCCATTTTGATATTTCAATTCACTACAGAATCACAATGAAAAAAATAACAAAACACAATCGAACGCTTCCAAACTCGAAGATTACCAATTCGATTCTCCCACACACAAGGATTTAATTTCCTTTAATACGTTTTTTACCGGATCAACACATTTTTCACAACTCGGCGCTATTCTCAAGACACAACTTTTCACTGAAGAATTTCAATTATTTCCCGCGCGTCGGATTATATTGTTGTAAGATGTTTAGCAAATAACGGTCGAGTTCACTCGGGTGATCGGTTGATTTTATGTGTTTGATTTGGCAGACAAAAATAAGTGCAGCGTTTGTTCGCGCTCCGGTCGTCCCGGGGCTTAGGCGAAAGACAGTCCTGTTAGAACATACTCTCGGATCTGTTACTTGCCGCAGAGTGATTAGGAAAAGTGTGGCAGTATTTAATATTTTTAAATTAATGGTCCGAGCTCCGCTTCTGGTCAGCGACGCACCGTAAAGAGCAATTATCGGAGGCTTTGAATGAAGTAGTGGATAAACTCTGGTTGGCGTTTTGGGGGTTGAAAAGGTGAGCGTCGGTATCGTGAATGAGGAGAAGGCTGCTTTGGGGTCACCACCGGTCATGTGACGGGAATTCTCCAAAGTCCTTTTATTCGCTCGATATAACAATTACAAGTTACACCTAATTACGATAATCAAGACAATGATAAAGACTCGACGGACCAGGGCCTCCGGCTTACGCCGAAGGTCGCTGAGAGACTGACATGCCCGTACAGGGCGTTGGCTAGTTTTATATGTTTTGCGAACAAAGAACTCTCTTGAAGTCTAGCTGTGTGTGTAAGCTGACGGTGCTCCGGGCATCGCCCTGTGTCCCTACCTCGTGTACACTGCTGTGCCTGAGTTTTGTTCACGCAGCAGACTCGTCACGTTTGTGTGTGTGTGTGTGTGTGTGTGTGTGTGTGTGTGTGTGTGTGTGTGTGTGTGTGTGTGTGCGTGTGTGTGTGTGTGTGTGTGTGTGTGCGCGTGTGTGTGACCTAGATTGGTGGTTATGTATTTATGGTATGTCATCATCAAACCAGAAAAAACATATGGGGTAGAGTCATGTTAAAAATAAAATATGTGAAGTAATAAATAAATTAAAAAACTGGTTCGACTCTAATATCTTATGATATTATATTATATATATTCCGTTTTCAATAAACCGCTGTGACCTTCCATCAGATTTTAATATTATAAGTCATAAAACTCAGATGACATTAACAATAAACTTATATTCGCAAAAACTTGCATATCGATAAAAAAACGTATGAAATAAAATTCCAATTGGAATTGGAAGATTTTTATTATTTAACTTATATTAAAGGGAATGGATTTTTCATATTCGATATAAGTAACTGTAATGAAAGTTCAACTTTTAATAAAAAATAAGTCAGAAATATTGAAAAAAAATGCGAACTTAGATGATTAATTAGTCGCATATCCATTTTCGCATATCACATATAATTAGTCGCATATCCACTTTCCACTCATAATTTAAGCAGGAATATAATCCTGCGAGATTATTAATGTTTTCTAAATAACCCTGTATATGAGAATTAATTAAATGTAATAATATGAAAGCAATAAATTTAAGGTTGTCATATGTATTGTATTGTGTATGTATTGAACAAATTGAATTGAATTTTAAAATTAACGACATGACACACCTGCAATAAGTGTCCCTCACACTGGACGATGTCAAGATTTCAGAACAACATTAGGCCGCAAAAGAAGAAGGAAGACGAAATAAGAACCAGCTCTCTTCTATGTCGAGACTTCAGGAACTTATTTAGATTTGAGCGCATTGAATACAGCATCTGTTGAAAAATCATTGTCTCGTGGCTTTCACCTGGCATATATTTAGAAACAAGTTAAGAGGTACAGAAAATGAAAACTTCTGAGTGACACAATGCTTTCATTTAGGTCAGACAGAATGGGAGTGTCGTGTCATCTGTTTTTGGATGCAGGTATAACGGAAGTATCATGTAATTAGAAATCATGTTAAAAACGCAGATATGATGCGACACTTCTTCTTGGTATTCGTGTAGTTTCCCAAAGGTATGGCATTAGTCTGACGTTTAATTTAAGCCGGCATTTGCTAAGTTCATGGCGGCATATCCGGTACATACGCACGTGAAAAAGGCGCGTTTCGGAAAAGAGCGGGGATTTTAGAGAGCGTTCGTTATTTAAAATATTCGTTAATTCTGATTGTAAAAAACTGATTTTACATGATCTTAATTTATTCTCTTTGTCTGTTTGTTTGTTGTTGTGGCGGAAATTTATAATTGATTTTTCACCTTCCAACTTCCCGACTAGCTAGAGCTCTGAAACTTTCAACATTTACGTAAAGTGGATGACTATACGTTATTCGACGAGATTTGGTCATTTTTTAGATTGAAATTAATAATTTTCCATTGTGATTGAAATGTGCCTACGTAGCTCCGAGATTCATCAATATCAATATGAAAAAACGTTCAACGAAATGTCTAATTCGACAAATTAGGGTTATGTTGGATGTATGTTATCTCACGAAAACATTGATTTAGAAAAAAAAAAGGGTTTGAAAAAAGAATATTCAACATAATTATGCCATGGGTTCTAAGTGTTGATGCGCAATATACGCAGTATTTTCAGCAATTCATGTGCCATTATCATATACCATATCACTCATGTGCCATTTCTATACCTCCTCGCAGTGAAACTGTTACTCGTAGTAAAAGCATATCTTCAATTTTTTTTTGATCCACTTGTTTTTAATTAGTTCTTCTTTAATATTAAATAACTGTCATGGACTCTATTCGGAAGTTGTGCGCAAATTTCTGCATTCAAACTGTTCATTATTTGGTTAACCGGTCGGGTGCCGGAGCGCAGATCTGCGCTCCCTAGACACGTATGCGAATTCGGCATATTTTACCTGCGTCTATGGGTTTTTAAAGCTTATTCTTTGTTGTATCTCAAGTTTTGAATGAATGAACGAGTTATATTTGTCAAGCTACCTCATTTGCCGCGCAAACCGGACAAAAAATCATTCCAAATGTCGTCTTCGAACCGCGCATTAATTGCGTTACTTATCTGTTAAAAAAGTGTTATTTTTAAATAAAAAGTGTTAAAATTAAGTATTTTTATATTCTTTGATATATTTAGAACGAAAATATTGAAATACAATATCTTTAGTGTCATTGCTTCCATGGTTTTATTCAATAAACATGTGCATACATTTCTGACAGTAAATTTCATTACTTATTTTCATAATTAATGAATAAGTAATTATTGTATCTACAAGTAATTATTGAAGTCTGTATATTGAGAAACCAGAACCTGCAACTTCTTAGCGATTATTTTTGATTTTTACATGAATATAACCATCACAAAAAAGTGTCTAAAAAACAACAATCGTACGCGAAATTGCGCGGCAGACAGGGTACATAGCCGGCATCCTATCGGTTAATGTATTTTTGTGTACATCTTTTGCGTTTTTTTTTTCTCGTGTCCCAATCATTGGCCATTTCTATTTTTGAAGGTCTTTATTATCCACAACTCCTCAGAATCTCTTCAATTGTAATTCTATTCACCCAGCTTATTCATACCATCTTATAACACTCTTAGATCTTTTTGCTTTCTTGAAAAGTTATAGACTAGAAAAATAGCGACGGATATTGTCGTTTTACACAAAATAATAAACGCAACTATCGACTCTCCTCATCTATTAGAACATATCTACTTGCGTTTTCCATCCCGCGAAACTAGAAGTTATGCAGGTTTTCCTAGGAAACAGCAGCACTAACTACTTTTTTGAATTCTCATCTGCAAGGGCTTCCTAGACTAGCAAATAGATACGAGCAGTTAGACGTTTTTGTGAATAATCTTATTAAATTCAAAAATATTTAAGAAAATATTTTGAAGGTTAACTAGGCTTCGTATTGAAACTTGAAGAAATATAGTTTAAATATGAAGGAGTGGTTTGTAGAAAGTCTTCTCGGTAACTACCAACATCTCGGTTATTTTTATGATCTGTAGCTTGTGTTACTGCTTATTATTGTAATACCTATAAATAAATAAAATTTTTCACCAGTATGAGCAACATATCTTGAATGCTTCTAACATATTTAACCTTTTAGTCAAACGTCCAAGTTCTGTTAATGAAATTAAAAATATCTTTAGCAATTTCTGACGGATAGCAGTCTCGCTGACTCACCGGCAAAGAATGAATCCAATTACGCAAATAACTTTTCCTTAGAATTGTATTTACCTACAAAGACACAAAGAAATTGAGACAAACACATGGTCCATGACCACTCAAATTCATATAATTTTTCCTCCATTTTCGAGTGTTTCAGAAAATTTTCGTAGACTCTCAAACTAGTGGTCATTATACAGGATGTCTCATAGCTATTAGTAAAAACTTCGGGGAAGTCTTCTTTTTTCTTTCTTTTTTTCAATATTTTCAGTAAAACGTTGGACTGTCACTACAGTAACTTATATGGAATATTAAAAATTTATTCGCTTTGATACAAATCCGTCAAATAAAGTTATTAAAACGTTGCAGAAATTTGAAAAATATTTATTTATTAGATTTTTGTCATTTATTTGACTTCTATTAAAGTGAATAAGTTTTTATAGCTAGACCGCATTCAAAATAATGTGCGCAAAAAATATGTGTGTTGTTACGATGCAAAAAATGAATACAAAATAAGTTTTTCTAGTAAGTAAGTAATCTTTTTTAAACTAAAAAATATATATTTATTTGGCTTTGTTGAATCTTGGAATTGTTGAATGTTGGAATGAATGAAAATCATATCGAGGCTGTAATATGGGCTTGCTAGGCAACTTTCTCCCGCTTTATTCTTACCAGACAGAGCTAGGGAATGGTCTTTTGATTGTGGTTATTGTATATTTCAAAATTTTCGTGATTAACTTTGTGGAAGTTCATTGTAAATAACTATGAATAGAACACAACGTTGTTTACTTCACACAATGACAGTTTAATTAATTAAATTAATTAAAACGTTTTCGATGCTTACTGCATCATCTTCAGTAATATACTGAAGATGATGCAGTAAGCATCGAAAACGTTTTAATTTATTTATTTAATTAAACTGTCATTGTGTGAAGTAAACAACGTTGTGTTCTATTCATAGTGGTTATTGTGGTTACATATAAGTTACTGTACTGTAGTTCAACATTTTACAAAAAAAAGTTTAAAAAATTGAAACTTTAATGTTACTTATCTCCGTAACTGTCAACATTTCACCCAAGGCGTAAATAATATTTATTACCTATTCAACCTACTTATGAAGGATACGAAGTTTTTGCTAGCCAGCTATAAGACACCCTCTATTTGAGCTTTTTGTGCAGAGGATTATCAAATATGTATTAGATACCTATTAACAAAAGTAGTGTCAGTTTTTTTTTTCAAATTTAAATTCGCGGTAAAAGTCAAACAAATTGGTAAAGATTCTTCATTCGAAAGAAAATTTCCTGCTCTACAAGATATTGTTTTTGCTTTTACGTTGTATTTGTGGCTACCACTGGTGATGGTATTTTAACCGGTGACACAATAACTATTATTTGAGATTTGTATCTGATTGCGTCGATGATTGGCAACTGATTTGTTGCAATTCGACCGACAATCATCGATACTTGAAAATAATTATATCAATCGATACAATCAGATACAAATCCCAAATAACTGCACCGAAAATAACCGGCTAAAATAACTAGTTGCACGTTTTTTAGGTTTTCTTTTTTAGGTGTAACGTAGTGTCTGTTTTGCTACAGTAAGTATTTTTTGCAGGAATATCATGTGTGTACGTACGGCTTACGGTACTTCACATTTATTATTTTATTTCATATAATTTATTTCAAGAAAATATTGAATCAAGCTTTTACGATTCAGTTTCAAGTAAGCAACTATTTAAATACTTCATAATGAATAATTTAAAAGGAATATATTGATTTATCTATGCTTGTGATAAAAACTACCAAATATATACTGAAATTTATGAAAAACACGATTATTTACCTGTTGTGATTAATTCCTAACGAACGTTCACTACGTGAAACAATACGGCTGATTGAAGTATTCATTTTTTTCCCCAGAGGTGTTGTTAGCATAGTAGGTACCTATCTATAAAATTTAGAATTCGAAAGGTAAGATTGAGGCAGTAGTACGACTTAAACAACCTTTCCAGGATCTATACTTGGCCTCTTAAAACCTTTTCGATTTATAGAAGGTTTTGGACGTGCCTAGTATCTCAAGGTCAAGTAATTAAACGCTCTATCTTATGTAGGTAATTTTGTGACAAATTTTACTGCTGAATAACTTTTTTAAAACTTATTTATTTATTTATTAACTTATTTAACGTCCTTTATGGCTTTTATATATACCTAATATAGGTAAAGTATTATAATATTAAGCAACGACACAAGCTACAGTACGTGTTAATAGTATTATGTGTGGGTATAATTTATAATGTATTCCACAAGAACACTCATTAAAACTCATCAAACCTTTGACACCGGACCATGAAAGCCAGCACACTAAAATAAACGAGATGTTGGTAGGTATCGAGAGAAGATAATTAGAAAAACTTACAAACGACTCCTTGATATTTAAATTATATTTCTTTAAGCTTCAAAAATTTTGTTTTTAACTATGTATATGTACTTGAATTTAATAAGATTAGTGGCAAAATTGTCTGACTTCTCGTTTCTTTTTGCTCGTCTAGGAAGTCTATGCTGTGAAGAATTTAAAAAGTAGTTAGTGGCTGCAGTTTCCAAGGCAAACCCTGCATAGTTTCGCGGGATGGAACACGCAAGCAGATATGTTCGAATAGATAGTCGATAATTCCGTTTATGATTTTGTGTAAAAAGACAAGATCCGTCACTATTCGTCTAGTTTCTAATTTTCCTGTCTTTTTTGGATATCCTCTATATTATGTCTCTTTTTATATGATGTGCCTAAACCTGCCGTTGATTCACTTTCGACATTGTCAAATGCCTTGGTCACGAGACCCCAAAACATTAAATGATTTAATCATCCAGGGATTGGGAATAAATGGTCGAGGGCAATATCCAGGAAGTAGAATGTGTCGAAGAATTCGCAAAATTCCGGGACGCTCACTGGACAAGTGCCATAATTTCATTAGAAGAATTAATTTTGTGTTATTGTGTTTAATAATACGAATATAGAAGGGAATTCTTTGTGCGAACCTAAGCACTGTTTACGTGTCTGCGATTTTCTTGAGCTCGGGCCAACGAATTAAAAAACGGTGTTAACCTCAGAAACCGCGCTCCTGTTTACGGAACGGTGTGGGAGAAATGTTACAAGGATTCAGGATTGATTTGAGCGTGATTTTGTATTCGTAAACATGTGTCTAGCTATTCACAAACTTGATGAAAAATCTAGAGTGGGCTCCATTTAGCTTTCTATTACATTTACGTAAGAAAGTTGATGCATAATTTAACGTTTAACCACTTCCCGGGCGAATCTTTTTCTTCATATTTTCGGTAAAAAAAAAGAAGATCTTTTCATTAATTTGTAGTATGTGATCAAAATATTATTTTAATTTTACGAATATGTATTAACTAATTATTTATTAGTAATATTTTTAATGTTTATAACTTTTCAGTGTTTTTTTAATGTTTAAACACATTTCTAAAAAAATGCGTATTTAGATATACGGTACCTACCTAGTGCGGCAAAATTCAATAATAAATAAATGCACATACATTTTCTTTACTTGTATTTACTAATTGATAAATATATACCTAGCTGTTAGCTTTTTTAAATTATGATGTTAATTTCTGTTGCTGCTCAATTGATATTTTTGATTGTGAGATGTCAAAAGTTGCACATCGTATGCGAATACTGTAAAGGTACAGATACACATGCCACTTAGTGGTATGCTCATAAATCAACCGGCGGTTGTATGGCTAGTGGCATGCTCGTTACTAGCAATGTGCGTACACACATGCCACTAATAAGCAAGGCCTAGAGAAGGTCGATACTGCGCATGCTCACGTGCCACTAAATAAGCATGTGTATCTGAGGCTTAAGGCTCGCTCTTTTTTTAAACGAATATCTGACAATTTCGTCGTTTTTGCCAAAACATCGAAATATCGCACGTATAGGTACCTATGTGTCCACGCCTGGGAAGAATGTTTCCAATAAAATCTCGAACTTAGACATTACAAATTAGTAATCCTCGATGACTACATTAATATTTTTTTTTGGTTTTGCTGTCTTTGCTTTTATACCCCACATATAATTCTTTAATCAAATGCCGCATAGAGCAGGCTCGGGCAATCTTTATCATATAAATCGACATATAATAGTAGTTTTTTATACAATCTGTGTATCTAAACGTACAGAGTACCTAATTATTTTGGTGATCTGTGATGTACCTACACATATTCAAAATCACCCACGATTGAGAAAGTAAAAGTGATGACGGAAATTATTTGATGATGATTTATGACTCAAAATAAAGCTGTACAACCCACATAAAGTATTCTGTGTCTAGAGAAATTCTGAAATACGGAGAACAAAAACCGTCTACAATTTACGCAATGTCATCATGAAAAATGAATATCAGATAATGTTATAGTTTTCATCTAAATAAGATATATGCAAACAATGCAAACAGAACGTGCAAATAAATTTCAATTTCAAAATAAAGTTCATTCAAAATTGCTGCGATTTAATTCTAATGAAATTACCTATGGCAAGCCAAAGAATAGTGTGTGACAAAAGACAAGGCTTGACAAATTTAATCATTCTCTTCCGCCGCAGAGCAGACAAATGTCTGACAAAAATGTATATGAAAACTGTATAATTAATTGCCTTCAATTTGCCGTTTTGAAATAACGACTAAATTTTGGCATCCGAGTAAATTACTACCCCGCCGGTCCCGCCTCATTTAAAACATGGTTCGTTATGAACATATCCGCGATTAACATTGGAAAATAATTTTTTAAAAGATAAATATATGTAGGTACTCATTACACGTAATTTGCATAGGCATTTATGACACATACATGAGTATATACGTAGACGCACAGTGTTGTAGGCTGACTAGTCTGTTAGAAATGTCACGATGCTTATTTGTGAAGCTTTGCATCGCACGACACATGTTGCCAAAGTCTATAAATACTAAATAAGATACACGTACTGTGCACTCGACTTATTCTAGATTAATCTATTGAATTTCTTTAGTAATATGTATTATTTGCGATGATATGTAAAAATCATTAAAAATTATAACCAACGACATTATCAGTATCTTCCTAATATTAAATATAGCACATGGAAATAAATTTCAGATATAAATGTAAATCTAAACGAAAAAGAAGTGAGAGAAAGTATGTTTGCAAATTGGTAATAAATAATAATATCATCATCAAAAAAGTTAAATAAGACATTTTGTAAACAGAATACGTTAAAAACCAAAACTGTCAACATGAGTTTTGTAAAATGGCGCGCGTATTCTGAATGTTGGTGTCAATGATAGTCTTACGTCGTGGGGTGCGTTCATGTTGGATTGTTGGATAGCGCGTATTCTGAATGTTGGTGTCAATGATAGTATTACGTCGTGGGGTGCGTTCATGTTGGATTGTTGGATAGCGCTGGCGTTAATAATCATTATGGCGTTCACCTCCGACTACCGGACGAAGATCCGATAATTTACCTGAATGGTTTGATTGACTAAAATAATAATATGATATTTATTGTTAACATTTGATATAACCGCGTTAATTTGTGCCGCTCCGAATCGCTTTATTCTAGGAATTCCGTCCTTAAGTTGACCTTTTTTTTGGGCCAGCAAAACAGATGCGAGCGAACAACGCAGTCCTGTTTTGCGGCGTTAACCCTAGAATAAGATTATTATTTTAGAATAAGATAATGTTATTTTAGAATAAGATTTGTTAGTAAATACTATTTCGTAGCTAGTATTAGGTGTGATAACGCAAGCAGTAATTTGCAAACATTGCCGAGTATAATGGTTTTCGCGCCGAAAATATTTATGCGCGAATATTTCGGACGTATCCAACCCCCGCGCGGGTTGTGAGTATGGTATGGAGAAGGAGTGCGCGGGGAGAGGCTCCCTGGGCAGCGAGAAGAGAGGTCGGTGCGGCAAGCCCGGATCAGTTCGCCCCGACCTCCCTCCCGGTAAGGCGAGTCGCCCCCGGGACGCCACCCGCAGAGAAGAAGACGCGGCGACGAGATGGCGGCCGGTCCTCCACGAGGAGTTCCAGAAGGAAGGCCAGACGTCTCCCGACGATGCAACGCAGCGGCGACGATCGGCGGGACAGAGCGCGTGGCCTGGGATAGGACACCGCGCCCCCGCCAGATGACGGCGCGGATCCCGCGACCGACGCGGCAAGGCGCGCGCGGCTCGCGGCTCCCGCGCTCGTAGCAAGCACGCGATGCGGTGTGCCAGAGGAGCCACCCGCGGCAACCACGACCGCGGCTATGAGGGCCGCGGAGAGTGAAATGTGTTCCGTGCAACGAGTGATAGGACACGATAAACTATGTAAATCAGGACTGCTTGCGTTTAGGCTAGGATTAGTTTTAGGTTAGTGATATATTTTTTAGTTGATAAGTCTAAAGATAAGTGTTGTGTTTAATTCAATAAATTGTGTAAATATTTAAATATTGGTGATTGGTGTTTTTAAATTTCCCGCTCCCCCTCCCTTGGCAAGTGCATTTTAATCTTGATATAGAAAGGACACGGAGCGCCTCGCGGCTATCAATCGTGATTGATTGATACGCGTTCATATCAATTGTCGCCCAAGCGTGTTGGCTTCTTTTCTACGAAAGTAGAAAAGGATTGGAAAAATGGATTTCCAACGGATCTGCCCTGAGATCGGAAAAAAAATGCGCGAGTTGCCAAGGGAAACGGAGCGATGCGCGGTTTTTTTAAATGAATCGGAAGCTCGGTGAATTTTTTTTCGAATTTTTTTTTATTCGTGTATCGACTAAATTATGAGAATGCGGTCGTACAGTATAAAAATAATAAATTCGTGGCGCCTAACGGTAAAAATTAAGATCGTGTTTGTTTTTTTCGTTCCCGAACGTTTCAATTTTATTGTGGGTTATTTCGCGGCTTCGGGTTTTGCAATCGTAAGTGTGAACGGCGAATAGACCGCCAGCGTTTTATGTTTGTGATGCGGCCCGATGTCGGTATTATTTCGCCGGATATTTAGTTAATTTGTATTGTGATCGCGGGCGCGATTTAAATTTTTTTGGGTAATTGCTATTTCGTACGAGGGGGTTATCGAGACGGGAATATAGATTTTTTCGGTGGTGTTTTGTGTACTGAACTATACAGTCGTCGGGAAGGAATTTGTTCCGGTGTCATAATGGCGTTGACACGGAACTGACGCAACGAGGTTGCAAACGAGCGAAGCGAAGCGAAACGAAGCGAAGATGAAAGGGAAGGTTACCCACGCAGGGGTCGAAGCGAGGACGATGTCCATGTGTTGGCGACGGGACCAACATGGAATCAACGGGTTACGGGGTATACAGACGTATACAGGAGACGAATTCTCTTTTCTATGAGGACGGAAGAGACGATTAGAAGGACGAACTGTATAGTAGGGTACACATTAACTCGGGGACGCGCGTATTTAAAGTAATTTTTCCCGCTCGAACGCGAGTTTTGTTTTTGAATTTTTCGTTACCAGTCGTTTATGTTGATTATCGATGGTAAATAGATTTTAATTCCGAGAATCACGCGATACGGACGCGTCAAAACAGGCGGGAGGCGGGTGATATAACCGCGTTAATTTGTGCCGCTCCGAATCGCTTTATTCTAGGAATTCCGTCCTTAAGTTGACCTTTTTTTTTGGGCCAGAAAAACAGATGCGAGCGAACAACGCAGTCCTGTTTTGCGGCGTTAGCCCTAGAATAAGATTATTATTTTAGAATAAGATAATGTTATTTTAAAATAAGATTTGTTAGTAAATACTATTTCGTAGCTAGTATTAGGTGTGATAACGCAAGCAGTAATTTACGAACATTGCCGAGTATAATGGTTTTCGCGCCGAAAATATTTACACGCGAATATTTCTGACGTATCCAACCCCCGCGCGGGTTGTGAGTATGGAGAAGGGGTGCGCGGGGAGAGGCTCCCTGGGCAGCGAGAAGAGAGGTCGGTGCGGCAAGCCCGGATCAGTTCGCCCCGACCTCCCTCCCGGTGAGGCGAGTATCAGCCCCGGGACGCCACCCGCAGAGAAGAAGACGCGGCGACCAGGATGGCCGCCTTGCCTCGGATGGCGGCCGGTCCTCCACGAGGAGTTCCAGGAGGAAGTCTCCCGGCGATGCGACGCAGCGGCGACGATCGGCGGGACAGAGCGCGTGGCCTGGGATAGGACACCGCGCCCCCGCCAGATGACGGCGCGGATCCCGCGACCAACGCGGCAAGACGCGCGCGGCTCGCGGATCCCGCGCTCGTAGCAAGCACGCGACGCGGTGTGCCAGAGGAGCCACCCGCGGCAACCACGACCGCGGCTATGAGGGCCGCGGATAGTGAAATGTGTTCCGTGCAACGAGTGATAGGACACGATAACGTTTGTGAATCAGGACTGCTTGCGTTTAGGCTAGGATTAGTTTTAGTTTAGTGATATTTTTTTTTAGTTGATAAGTCTAAAGATAAGAATTCTGCTTTAATTAAATAAATTATGTAAATATTTAAGTACTGGTGGTGTTGTTTTTAAATTTCCCGCTCCCCTCCCTTGGCAA